>JAJIYU010009232.1:0-17187 GCA_030144865.1 Tinospora cordifolia | reverse complement strand
CGTAACCTTTGCAATCATTTCTAACCTAAACCAAATACAATAATTTAAAATTATTTAACAATCAAGAATTTCAAAATCAAGATATAAAATATAATTTGATTTAGTTATTTATGTATTTGTTCATTTTATTCATTTATTTCGCTTTAAAAGGGTTAGGAATAGCTTAAAACAGGTGACAATTGAGCTTAATATGGATAACCATAAAATAATTACATACTTAAACAAAAAAGTTACTATGTACTAATGACATCATTATGATGTCATAGTGAAATTTTGTTTTTAATATCCACCTATTACCTATTTCCTTTTTCCATTTTTTGGTTGGGCTCACCTCTCTATAGAGAGATAAAGACGTAGAGAAGAAGAGTTATAACACACACACAGACACACACACACACACATATACCTTTGGGCCCAAATTACATTATAACAGACCCTCGATCGTGTTAACATATTCAAGGAGGCGTCATGGACCAGAAAAGGTGGGACATGTGGCGAGTGAGAAGCAATGAGGTGGCTGGAGCTGCTGGACAGAGGATGAAGACAGTTAGTAGTTTGTTATGTTGTAGTAGATGCTTTATATTTTTGTCACATGGGAAATAATGCAGGTATGTAAATCGAGAGAATTGTAATTGAAGGGTGAGAATTATTTTGTTTTTGAGAAATCTGGCTCTCACATGGAGAGAAGAAAAACCATTATAAGCTGAATTTTGATGAAGGAAAGATAAAGATTTGAGAAATTACACTTTTCTTTTTAGTTATTCTTTCTTCTTTCATTCTAGTGTTCCATCAAATTGATATCAAAGCCCAACCTGAACCCTAATCAAAACTAACTCAACGCTGCCTAAAGTGAGCAATAATCACATCAAGATGATGGAGAAAGAGATGGAAGGAATGAGAGGAGATGCAACAGATTTAAACCAAACAGTGGCGCTATTGATCCAAAATGTCTCAAACATATTTCAGACAATGGAGGAAACGAAGTGAACCATACAAGCTCTCTCTCAAATAGTGACGAGGGACAAGATGAAGATGGATGATGAGGAATCCAACGCCACAATGAAACCAAAACACAAAAAGAGGCGCAATCTACTGTTCAATTCACCAATGTTAATTGCTCCGATAAGAATTGGAGAGCAATGTGCCGATTAGAGCTGCCACTATTTCAAGGAGAAAACCCCACCAGAATTGTCTATAGAGATGCATCTGATGTCTGATCTAGAGAAAATGAAGGTTGCTGGAGTTAGCTTTGAGGATGAAGACTCACAATGTTCAGATGGCACGATGTGCACACTCCATTTACAGGATGGCTTGAATTAAGGCAGCAAATTCTCTCTGACTTTGGATTGACACAGATCAGGAGCTTATGTGAGCATTCTTTAGACATTTGCCAAACGAGAACAGTGGTAGCGTATTGCAAAGTCTTCAAACTCATGTTTGCTTCTAATTAGGGGTGGCAATTTATGACACGACACGATAACCCGACCTGAACACGACACGAAGTTAACGGGTTTGGATTTAATATAAACAGGTTTGGGTCTAAACGGGTTGAACACGATTAAACACGACTAAATACGGGTCATAAACAGGTTAACCTGATAAACCCGAAATGACCCGTTTAACATGATTAAAAAAAAGTTCATAAATAGGTTATATATAAGTTAATATTACATAATACATTAAAAATATTTTTAATATTTAAAAATATTTTTAATTTAATTTAAATAAATTATTTTTATATTTTTGTATTTGGTTAATATTTTTAAAAAATAATTTTAAAAATTAGGCATATATTATTTGAGATATTCTTTTTTTAAGAAAAATGATTATACAATAAATTAAAAAAAGTATTATGCCCCTTTAAAAATAAACTGTCTTTAGCAAAAAATATTATACTCAAATTAAAATATAAAAATAAGCCAATTTCTTAAATATTTAAAAAAAAATCTCATAAAAATACTACACTTAATGTTTTTTTAACATTTTTTTATTTTTTCAACTTGCCTTAAAAATTATTATATCTCTTTTAGTCTTAGCCTAAAATATTATATCATTTCTCATAAAGCATAAAGCCTAATTTTTAATATTAATTTTCTTTTTTAACAAAAAATACTACACTTAAAATAAATATATAAAAAATAACTTAATATCCCAAATCTTTAAAAAATTCTCGAAAAAAGCAATGCATGTATAAATACTTAAAGAGTAGCTTGATATATCAAATTTTTAATATTATTATTTTATTTTTTTAATAAAATTATTACACCCAAATAAAATTTATAAAAAATAATTTGATCTCTCAAATCTTAAAAAAAGTACAATGTATAAATAAATATTGAAAAAGTAGCTCTTTTGACAGCATAATTTGTTAGCTCATATGATTAAAGTTTAAGATAATAACTCAAATGTCTTGAGTTCAAATCTTGGTGAAGCTATCTTTTTGGTTAAGTTATTATAGAATTTATTAAACGTGTCTAAACGAGTCATAAACAGGTCACCCGTTTATTTAACGTGTTGTGTTCGGGTTTACATCTCATGACCCGATTAATAAACGGGTCGTGTTTGGGTTGACATATCATGACACGATTAATAAACGGGTTGACCCGTTTATGACCTGCCAACACGAATTGTCACCCCTACTTCTAAGTTTGGTTTTTCAGAAGCAATGTTGAAAGTACTTTTATTAAGGGACTGCAACCTGAAATCAAAGCTGAGTTACGAGTCCTCAAACCAGTGGGGTTGGACGTCATAATGGATACAACACAATTAATTGAGGACAAAAACAAGGCCAGTCAGTCCTTCCAAGATGCAACAGTGTCAAACACTCCCAAAGGTAATTCTATTTCCCTTCCAACTGTGTGTGACGATGACGACCAAGATCCCATCCCCATGGCAACTTTAGATCTAGAGCACAAAATCTCTTCCAAAGAATCGCAAGGATGGAAAGAAGAAGAAACTCGAATTGACGACAATTGAGATGTTGGATTGAAGAGCTAAGGGGTTGTGTTTTCTATGTGAGGGACGTTATACTCTAGGCCATTGTTGGAAACATGAGCTGCAGATTTTAATGGTGAATGATGGTGAACCAGAAGAGACAGGCAATTGCGACGCTGAGCTTCTCCTCCTAATCTGGCGCATGACACAAAAGCGATGTTGCATTACACAGAGGTGACATAGCTCTCACTTAACTTCATGCTAGGTTTGACAACACCAGACATGATGAAGATGCAAGGCACCCTAGGGCCAAGAGTGGTGATCGTTCTAATTGATTGCAAAGCTAGTCACAATTTCACGTTCGAAGAGATATTTAATGAACTTCATTTGCAACTATAGACAACAACGAACTATGGAGAAGTGATGGGTATAGGATTGTCAGTCCATGGTTGTGGTTTATGTAGCGGCATCACGCTCAAGTTGCAAAGATTACTGTGATCTCATCCTTGGTATGAAATGGCTCTGTACATTGGGACTAATGGAGGTGGATCGTTACAAATTCATGATGCACATCCACGTGGGGGATTTCACAGTTACACTGTGAGGTGATTCCAATTTGTGCAAAATTGGTGTTTCCTTGAAAAAAGGCTTAAAGAAATTTAGCGCCAAGGGTTGGGTGTCGCAATGGAGCTTTGAGCAATATTGATATCTAATGGTTTTATGCCTATTACTGATCTACCACCATTTCAAGAGATCAACCATGCAATATGCTTACAATCGAGTACCACGCCAATGAATGTGTGACCCTACAAATATCTACAATTCCATAAGAATGAAATCGAGAAAATGGCGGCAAAAATGTGCGCAGCTAGTACTAGTACCAAGTACTTTTCGAGCCTAGTCTTATTGGTCAAGAAGATCAACTAGAATTGGCCATTTTATGTGGATTATTAAACAAAGTAACAGTTCCTAATCGCTTTCCAATTTCAATAATCGATGAGCTCAGGATGAGTTGCATGGGGCAACGATTTTCACTAAGCTTGACTTGAAGTCCAACTACCATCAAATTCCAGTATATGCTAAAGATGTTCCTACATTTCACACACATGAGGGTCATTATGAATTCTTAGTGATGATGCCTTCAACCTCACCAGCAAGCCAACAACATTTTAGTCCCTCATGAATTGAGTATTTCTTGATTTATTACGCAAATTTGTGTTAGTTTTCTTTCATGATATTCTAATTTATAGCACTAATGCAACTACCCATGAAGTACACCTTCAACAAGTCTTTGCAGCATTGGAGGATAATCACCTACATATCAATGCGAATAAATGTGTGTTTGGACATTCATAAGTAGAGTATCTCGGCCATCGGGTCTCAAAAAATGGTGTCTCCACTAATCACTCTAAGGTAGAGGCTATGCTCAGGTGGCCAGTGCCCATCACAGTGGAAGAACTACAAAGCTTTCCTGGCCTCACTGGGTATTACTGCAAATTTGTGAAGAGATATAACACTATTGCCCAACCATTAATGCAAGAATTGAAGAAGGATGCTTTCCAATGGAGTGAGAAGGCGAAACTTGCATTCTAGTAGCTTAAAGACTCTATAGCGTCATTGCCCATACTCGCGTTGCCAAATTTTGATCAACCTTTCGTATTAGAAATAGATGCATCAGGTCATGGAATTGGTGTTGTACTAATGCAAAATGAGAGGCCAATTGCATACTTCAGCCAAGCATTATTGGTGTGTATTAGCTTGAAACCAGTGTCAAGAGCGAGTTATTGGTCATGGTCTTGGCAATCCAAAAATGGTGACATTCACTCAAACAACACTTCATCATTCACGGACTAGTGTCATTCAAACAAATTATTTGAAATTGTTTTCCAATATAACTGGCTACAACTTTAAGATTCATAACAAACTGAGGAGTGAAAATTGTGTTGTAGATTCCCTTGCTTGCGCCATTGTTGGTTGCCATCATGACATATTGTTTGTTGGATGTTGCAACAATCATGGCAATCCAATGTTGTAATGCATTTATTCTGAATTGGCGCGTGACCCTCTGTTATGGCCTAATCACACTCTCACAGTTAGCTACTATAAGGGACACGTCGTCTTATCAAAGACATCTTACTTATTCCATCATTACTTCACAACCATCATGATGGTCTAGTAAGGGGGCACTTAGGATTCTTACACACCTACAAACAATTGGCCCAAGATGTTTATTGGCTGGGTATGAAGGCTTGTGTGAAGAATGTGTGGAAATAGTGTGAGACTTGCTAGCAACACAAGTAACAAGCATTATTGCCCACAGGTCTTTTGCAGCCACTTCCGGTTTCTCAACAGAATTGGGAAGATATTAACATGGATTTTATTAAGGGACTACCAAAATCAGGTGGGTATAATTCCATTTTAGTGGTGGTTGATCAAACTCTAAGACTGCTCACTTCATCCAACTCAAACATCTTTTTACGGCCCAGCTAGTTGCATCCATTTTTGTCCAAGAGGTAGTGCATTTACACGATATGGCATGCTCCATTGTCCCTAACAAGAACAAAATTTTCTGGAACCTCTTTTGGATGGAATTGTTCCGTTTGCATGGTATTAAGCAAACTCGTAGAATGATTGACCATCCATAATTGAATGGGTAATCCAAGGTCATTTACCAATGTTATGGAGACTTCTGTGCAATATTTTTCTCATGACAATCCTAAACATTGGTGTTCATGGCTTCCTTAAGCTTAGTACTAGTATATTACCACATTTCATTCTTCCACTAAAATGACACCATTACAACTTACAAGTCGTCTATAGTCTGGATCCTCCACCATTATTCAAGCTAGGTAAAGCCCAAACCTGTAGCCTCGCTAGACCAGTAGTTGCTAGAACACGATGCCGTTCTTGCTAAGTTGAAGTCCCACTTAGCACATGCACAGTCCAAAATGAAGAAATTGGCTGATTCAAAAAAGTGTGATATTGAGTTCAAGGTTGGAGATTTGGTGTACTTGAAGATGCAACCACACCACTTTGTTCCCTAGCCCGAAAAGTCAATGAAGAGTTGTCTTCTCACCTCCAACGGGTGGGAGATGAGTTACAAATTAGAGCTCCCTTCACCTGCCACTACACACCCCATGTTTCATGTTTCACAAATTGAAGATGGCACTTGGTAATGGTATTCGTACTCAGCCACTTCCGCTTATCCTCGATTCAAACTTATGTTGGGTAGTAGAACCTGACAAGATTTTAGGTACCTGCCATTCCCAGGGGTTATTGAAAGTTTTGGTTCAATGGAAAGGCCTTCTACCATTTGAGGCGACGTGGAAACCAACAACTCTTATAACATGTCTAATGTGGACAACTTTGGCCCACAACGCTTCCTTTTCATGAGTGAATCTCCAAAGCAACATAGCTCCAACTCCTAATTCTCATTGGAAATATCAATACACTCCCTCCCTCTTCACTAACTAGTGACTAAACCATCAACGAATTTACAATTTGAAGTCTATTCCCCTTCTGTCAAAACACCCTTCTAAAGAAATGACTCAAACTTTTGAGATTGTCAATGGAATCCTAAATATCAAAAGAAAGTACAAAGAAGAGCATGTAACACAAAATGAATGAGAACCAATTTGCCTCCTCTAGACAAGAGCACTACTTCCAATCTTCAAAACACCTAATATCTTGCGTACCACTGAGCCCCATAAGCTTGCAAACTGGGGATTCCCATCCAATAGAAGACCAACATAATTCAAAGGTAAAGAATCAACAGAACAACCAACTGCACTTGCAATTCAAGCCAAGACCTCTCCCTCCAAGTACTGGCCAACAGGCACTTTTACAAGTTCACTTTGAGTATTGAAGCCTCACATAAGTAATGGAGAAGTTGAATGGTCACATGAACATTGTCCTTCGTGCCATGAAGGATTAAGATATTTTAAGTGAAAAACCTCCACCTAGTCTCTCCAGTCCTGAAAACCATTGATAATCAAAGATCGACAAGCTTTATAAACCATTTTACCAAGCACATCACCCATGACTATATACTTTCCATAATTTTAAGATTCCTTCTTGATTAAAGGAAGAAGAAATATTGCACTAGGATTCAGCCTTCTTTTCGAAGTCCTTATGATGCAACCACCTATGATCAATCGAAATGGAGAACCCCACTTAACATTATTTGCGGCAAGTACAATAAGAAGTGGTGAGAAGTCACACAAGCAAAAGTCAATTCACAATAAATTGGGAATATGGACTCCCAACCAAAGTGAAAAGAAAATCGTCAAGTTTGTAGCAAATTGATTCGTCTCTAACATTTCACAAATTCAAGGTTGCATTAGAGTAGTGGATCAACCATAGCAAGGTCACTAATAAGCCAGGACAAGTTATTAATCTTATTTCTAAAGGACTCTCAAAAATAAATTACCAAAATTCAAAATGATGATCAAAGGAGAAAATCTAATACTCAATGAAGCAAATAGAAAGTAACCAAATTAATAGCAAGATAGGTGTGCATTTTTTGGACAGTTGACAAGACCAGAGCTCATTAACACGATAACACATGACTATGTGTCTCATATGGCAACTAATAAACCTCTCATGGGAGAGGAGTTGGAGATTTTGTACATGACAACCAATTTGCATACATCCATCTAAAAGTAGAGTGACTTCGTATTATTTTTAATTTTTACTATGTTATTGGGAAATCCAAATGTCTTTTTTTTGAAGAAACTAGGAATAATATATCAATAAAATAAAGCCCTACTAGACGAGCTATCTAAATAGGGATGATTACAATATTTGCAAAATGTGGTGTCAATTACATAACCATTGTTCAAAATTATAACCTCTAGCAAGCCTAGAACTAGACACTCAAATAGAAAACAAAATTAGAGATTTCTCTAAAATCATATCAACTGGTCTAGAACTGTCTTTGAAGATTCGTGCCTTCCTTTCCTCCCAAATGTTTTACAAGATAGAAAACAAAATTGTCCTCCAATATTCTTTGAGGGAGCTTGGAAGGACCCTATGTAGAACATTGAAAAAAACTTCCATGACAAGCAGGATGATGTTATTCACTTTATGCTGCCGCTTCCACCAAATTACACCTATGATCTTGCACCACCTGAACACATGTTCACATCTTACGCGGCTTCCCTACATTACAACATAGAGGGACACAAGATATGATTAGGGAGTTTTTTCTAGATACTATCCACACTGTTAATATCCTTTAAGCATGAGTAATACTAGAATTTTTCTACTTTTGTCAATGCCTTGGTAAACTAAACGAACACTACATTAGAGAAGGAGCAGCGTTGAAAATTAGATTCTACTTTCAACATAAACGATTTAGTAGAGAAGGTATGTCAAGGATCCCCAACCCACATAGGCTTGTCCTCTTCTTCCGAGGGTTAAATAGCATACAGCATGCTTAGAAGCTCTATAACCTCACCAATATTGTTTTCACCTATGTTCCTAATTAGATACAAATTCCATGCCCAACTCACTCTTTCGCCATTTCTGTCATGAACCATGAATTTGACAATGGGCTTCTGATGCTTTGCTAACATTTTGTACAGATTAGCAAACAACTCGTTCAAACATGTGGTACCACACTAAATCTCCTCCCAAAATTCAACTTGTTTATCATTTTCCACCTTCCATCCAATGTATGGCCTAAACTTAGGATAGATCCTAAAAATCGACTTACAAGGAAACCTCAGAGTAGTTCTATCGTTGATACCTACCTCCCTACGATTGGCAAGAGATCCATAAATGCTTCTAATAATTTTAGCCCACGTCATCTCTGGTCTTGTCCACATACGCCGCAACCATTTTCCTCTCAGAGCAACATTCCTCATAAGGACCTCGCCAACACCTAGACCACCATGTCAAATGTCGTTGCAAACTTTTTCTCAATTCATTAAGTGTTGCCTTTCTCCTTGTTCTCAGTTTTTCACCTTCACATGGATTGTTCAATTGAAGCAGACACCGAGGTTGGCATTTGAAAATGGAGGAAGTAGGTTGGAATAGCTTCTAAGACTAACTTCCTCTTCGACCTTCCACCCTTTTCTTAAGGGTTTAAATTACCAATTCCCATAAAGCATATTTATTTGGATTTCCCTCCTAGGGGCAAGCCCCAATAAGTAATTGGTCAACTTCCCATAGAAACATTCCCATGGAAAAATTCATCGCTACAACCAAATTGTTCACCTTTTCTGAATGCATGTTTACTCCCAACAATTAGCTTTTATTTCCATTAATCTTCAGCCCTGATAGGAAACAAAAGTGTGCAGGGTGTTTAAAGCACCCTAAATGGACGTCTTTTCATTCTTCATATAGATCAGACAATCATCTGCAAACAAAAGATGAGTAATATGAATCTTGTCTTTGCCTACATGTAATCCTTCCATTTTCTCTATTGCCACTGTCTTCTCCATAATTCTTGTGGATGTACATGCTACTAACGCATAAAGGAACGGGGACTTTGGTCCCCTTGTCTCAGCTACCTAGACCTTATAATCTGCCCCCTCGGCCTTCCATTTATGAAGATAGAATGATGAACAAAAGCTAGACATGCCTGAATCCATTTCCTCCATCTCGTGCCAAGCCCCTTTTTCTCTAATTAAATTATATGCCTTGGCAAAATCCACCTTCAAGAGAAGGCCCTCTTTCCTATTTACTCTATAATCCTCCATCACTTTGTTTGTTATTAATATAGCATCCATAATTTGTTTGTCTTTGATGAAGGCCATCTGGTTTTCACTCATTGTAGATTGCAGTACTTTCCTCAGCCCATTAGCTAGAGTTTTAGCTATGATCTTGTATAGGCTTATGATTAAGCTAATAGACTTGAAATCCTCCACCTTAACCGAGTTTACTTTCTTGGGGATGAGGCAAATGTAAGTCTCATTAACCACCTTACTAACTACAGCATCCCTATGAAACTCATAAAAGCAAGCTAAAACATCCTCCTTGATAGTAACTCATTCCTTTTAGATAGAGGCCATTGTAAAATCATATAGACCCGAAGCCAGCTATAAAAAGCTTTTGTGATTTCCTCCTCTTCAAAATTATTCTCCAACCATTCCCTTTCTTCCTCCAAAATACCATGCCACTCAAGCCCCTCCACTCCCTAAGCAGTATAACTTTTCTCTTTGAACAGATTGTCAAAGTAATCTGTGAACAAGTTTTGAAACTCCATTTCCTATTCAATCATCCTACCCATAAGTAATATAAATATGGTAAGGAAGTAGCTTTTCTTATCTTATGTATTTTTTTTAATTGATTCTGATCATTTAGTCCTATCAATCACATTCTTTTCTTCCCTGTCAATGAATAATTATAAATATGCTCTCATTTTTATCTTTATTTTGACTTGATTCACACTTCCAAATCCACAAACTTTTGCAAGGCTCTTTTAAATGGTTCAAGTCCATGGTGCTTGCATCTTTTAAAATCCTTTTTTTTCTTTTGTTTGAACCGCTTTCTCTATTTCTAATATATCTATTTGGTTCAAGTCATGACCATAAAAAAAAGAGGAGGTGGGGTGGAGGTGTATCCCATGGTTGTTCAGGGTCAAACAAGGCAATGTTCTACACCAAATAGCTGCATCAAATGACCATGCAAGACAACTCTCTACACATAGTAAAGAAGTCTATCCAAAAATACGTAAGATTTATTCACAAATAAAAAAATATGTAATATTTATCTGAGTGTGGAGAGAGAGGGAGCGAGTAAAACATGCCTTCAGCATTTTATCATGTGAAATGCTGCCCAAGTACTTCCTATCATGAGAAAAGGCTGTAAAAGAGAAAGCAAGAAGTAAGAAACTGTGTCTGAAATATGTGGACTTGAATATGAAATTGAAGACACAAAAGGAAAGACTCGGAAACAAATCCAATAACAGTAGCTGCTAGCTACAAGTCTAGATGGTATAGAATTTCAGATGTAATCATTAGTATTGACATTTTAAGAATCATACCAAGTCGTTCAACGGGGTATTCTGAATGTTCAGCAAGTGGTTGAATTATTCTGTTGGGTAGAATGCCTACCAAACTGTAAGAGAAAAGGCCTCTCATTCAGCAAAAAAAGAGGGAAAAGTAAAAAATAAAAGCAAGCAACACTTCAATGAATTAAGGTTGGCAAAATTCCATACCATATAACTCGTGGATGACAAATATGAACATCAGGTAAAGGCTCTCCCAGAATGATAATAGTTTGAACCACCCAATAAAATAAAAAATAAAAAAGGAGTCCTGTCTTGTTACCTTATGATCCCGTTCTCTGATCCAGTAATAACTCTATCTTCATCAAGCTGAAAGAATGCAGATAATATTGGAAATAGTTTCAAACATTCTAGTCACAGGCTTCAATTAAGTTTTGAATAAGTGATTTTGACTCACCTTAAGCAAAGCATCAACTGAGTTTGACTGAAGACCAGTGAAACGATCACTAAAATCCAAAGTTTGAGACATTTAATTTCTCTACTATGAAATTACAAGGTCATCTAAAAATATTGATGTGGTAACAAGAATCTCCATATCAAGTAGATTCAAAAGCTCTAACTTTAATTTTGAATAGAAGGATAGGAATGAGAGAAAACTTTTATCATCAATTTGATAGTAGAATACCTGCAGTCTTGGAAATGCCCCCAAGAATACAGTAATAGAACTCCATTTTGTGTTCCACAAAGAACTTTTCGACCATTCTAATCAGAGGGAAAGAAAAAAAAAAAAAAAAAAAAACGGTGCTCATCAGACATGAATAAATATAAACTAAATGAAAAAAGATATTAAAAATTCATCAGACAAGAACAACATAAACTAAATGAAAAAAGATATGAAAAATTCATCAGACAAGAACAACATAAACTAAATGAAAAACCATATTTTAAATATTGAATCACTCCGCTGAAGTTTTTAAACGTAAAAATAAGTGAGCTTCCAAAAGCAATTTATTGAAATGACTAGGGCATAAGCTACCCCACCAACCTGACCTGACCCATTCAAACCCAACGATTTCATGTCGGTTAGGATTTGTAAAAAATCAGTTTGGTACAATCAAATGCAGCTTGGGTTTGTAAAAAATTGGGTTGGTAAGATCCAATGCAGCTTGGGTTTGCAAAAAATCAGTTTGGATTTGTAAAAAATTGGGTTGGCCATGACCATATACAGGAAGGATGAGGACACAGTTCAGCATGTCTTCCACAAATACACCTCTTGAAGGAACTGCAACTAAAAGGAAATTGAACATGGAAGTAATGAACCTTATTCAGTTGTGAACGATCAACCGAAACCAAAAAGTGTGGCATATAGTTTTGAAGACTTGAAAGTACAAAGAACCAATTTTTTTACAAGACTTTAAGTGTTTAACTTAAACTCTTGCATATAGTTTTCACGACTTGAACTAGATCTTCTTCTTATGAGTTTTATTATGAGGCTCTAATATTTTATATATGATTCTTAGATTTTGTATGATTGTGATACTATCTTTATATTTGTGGATATTTTACAGGTTTGTAACAGTTTAGCAGATTAGATTAAAATATATGTAAATCTTAAATTCAAGACTTAGGAACATGCAAGTTTTTATTAGGTTTTTATATATTATTTCGCAAGTTCTTATTTTTGGATTTAATATGATTCTCAATATTGCATATTTTGCAGGCTTGTTGCAGGTTAGAATTTTAAAATAATCTACCCTAAGGGTTTGAATTACATTTTTTAAGAGAATGTATGATGTTTTTTCTTAAAATTTGTTATGATATTTTGTTGAATATGCAATTGCAAATTCGTTTTGATACAAAGATAACATTATCATAATTATTAAAAAAAACAGGATTTTGAAGAAAACAATGTATTCTCATGACTCATTTAAAAAAAATCAAAATGTGCTATTTTTTGTTGTAAATGAAAAATTTTTAATGCAAATGGGATGTTTGCATAGCCAATATATTTTTTTAATGCAAATGGGCCATTTTTTACAATAAATGATTTTTTAACAAATGGACTTTTTGGTTAAAAAAGTTATGGGCCCAACCAGACCCAACGTAGGTCAGGTTGGGCCTCAATATTTTCGAATGTCACCCAATCATGTCTAGTTGAGTGTTGTTGGGCATTGAAACCCAACCCAACCTATTTCAGCCCTAGAGATGAACCACAAAAGTACAGCTAATATTAAAAATTTGGCAACTCCTTCGACAACCTTCAATTGTGGTATTGCTCCAATTTCCACATGACACTTTTGTTTACTCAAACCAGTAACTTAAGAATGAAATAATTACAGTTTGCACTCAACTAATGATTGGTCATCAAAGGAGGCTCAACACCACAACGCAGCGTAAAGCTTGGAAGAGAGAACTTATGTTCGAGCGAACCAACCACAATAGGACTTGGTCCCCTATCTTCATCCATGGAAAGTATAAGGTTCTAGCACCATGGGATAAATAGCATCATAGCCTCTTCCAAGCAAACAACTTGAGCAATTTAATAATGTTACTCAACAAACACGGTCCATTAATAAGTGTCTAGAATAGGTTGTTGATAAGCAGCCTTTAGCCCATTTAAAACAGAGGCTCAATGTCATGGACTTCCCAATTTCTATTAAATGATTTTTAATGCAACAATTTATTAAATTAAAGTTTCAATTTTAATATTCATGTTAAACTTATATTATGGAGAACAGACCTGATATTTCTAACATTTTTACACTACCAAGGTATAATCTTTCTTATTGTTTCCAATGGCCTTTCATTGATACGAAGTCCAAGCTTGTGAAGCCATAGATTATCAATTAAAATGATGGCTGATTGCATGCAGTCCCTTTTCTCTATGGTAAGAAAGCATGTTGTCCCCTATATTTAAATAAGCAAGCATGCTCAGGCATGTAATACGTCGTTCCACTTTTATTTATTCATTTATTTATTTGAGAAGAAACAATTCCACTTTTATGCTTTCCTGCTTACAACTTTTGCCAAGCAACCAAAATATGTACAAATAGAAGAAAGAAATAGATATACCTTCATAATAACCACTGACAATGGCTCATCCTCAGAAAATTCTGACTGGACTACAACCTAATATCAACATAAAAATGAATCATACTTAGCTTCAAAAGTATTATTAAGCAGAAAATTCAGAATGAGTGTGAAAACACATCTTACTCATATATTTAAAGAAAGGTATTTGCACGTCAAGAAAATAAATAATTCACCTTGTTTCTCCGAAGACTGCAAACTGAAAGAGTCCCATCCCCACTGCAAAAGTACACAGAAAAATGAGATCTCTTAAATCTTTACACCTATTGATCAAGCAATTGCTTATGAGAGAACTGATTATAGAGTATTTATATGACATGCAAATACAAGAATTCCAATCGTTACAAGTGTATAAAACCCAAACAAAATAATCATTGATCTTTAACAGCTACAAGACACATTTGTGTAACATGCCAAAAATGATAAGATAATCCAAGTCAAAATTGAAAAGCTATCAATCTTCAAGAGATACAGAAACAGGAGGTAATCCTACATTGAACAGAAAAATTATCATCAATCTGTAAGAGATTAGACAACACATTTGATGATGAATGCCAACAACGGTAAGATAAGCGAATAAAAAATGGGAAGTTGGAACAGAAGGAAGAAAACAAGACTAAGCTTGTTTGGTGGTGAAAACCTCATACAACTTAAAAGTGAAACTTGGAAAACTACTTTTCATTGATCATATAACAAACTTTTGTTTCTAAGTTAAATCATAAAATTTTGTTTTAATATTCACCCATTAACACTTTTTCGGGTTTATTCAATTTTTGAAAGATGCTCAATGGCATGTATTCCAATTCATGCCCAAAAATCATGTAAATCAATTCACTCACAAACAATTATGCAAATCAAGCATTTAAGAAATTAAAAAAAAAAAGAGAAGATAAGAAAAAAAAAACTTTCCAATCCCTGTTATTAGCGACATTACTTACTTTGTGCAAAACGTTTGCAAGCAGACCCTTTTTAGGAATTACCATAAAATTCCCCAGAACAGTATATATTTAAGAGTTCCACATATTCTGACCTTCATAAACACCAATCCAGAACAGTATATATTTAAGAGTTCCACATATTCTGACCTCCATAAACACCAATCCATACACACTACTACTGTGAATACTTGTTGGAAATCCATGTGAACCAATGCAAAACAATCACTATGCAGTCAAGACAGATCATTCACAAATAGTACTAAAAATTAAAAAAATAGAGTAAAGCACGATGCATGTTTGTTTGTCATATGCGACAACATTTATCCTTCCTTGATGGATTAGATTCTTCCATTTTTTTTTCTCAAGAACTACGTAGCAGCAAAATTTCATCTGAATAATCACAAAAGTTAATGAACCAGAATGATGTGATCTACCTTGTTCCCAAAAGTTTCAATGAATCTGCAGCAAAAGTCATGTCCGAAATGTAGTCAGTATGAGCATCAAAGGAATTGCAGCAAGAACGTTGGCGGATATCCCAAACCTAGATGAACAAATTTAGATAATGTTATATCCCAAAAGGAAATGGGAACCAACAATGAACACGCAGCATGTAATTCAACAGATCAACAAGCAGAAATATAGCAAACTACCTTGTTCTTGTACCAAAAAACAGATTAGTTATGCTATGTCCAAACAAAAAATAAAACATCATGTTTGCATCCAATGGCCCATTAACATGCAACCAATTAGCGTGCAATATAATATGCATACTAGTCCATGTCATGGTTTGAGAACTCTCCAAAATTCGACAAACTTTCATGAATTCATCAAAGTGGGAAGTGGACGGAAAATACGAATTACAAAACTTCAATAAAATGATTCGACAATTCAAAAAATTTGATAAATTTCCATAAAATTTCCATTTTCTAATTCAAAATGTAAAAATAATAATAATAAATAAATAAATCAACAAAATTAGATGATATTCCACAAAGAAGTTTTTTAAAGAATTATTTTATTTTATAAAAAAAAAAAAGAAATTCATATAATTATGTTTATTTTAAACTACACCAACAAAAATGGCAATATACGTTTTTAAAATTTAACAATCTAACAAATTAAAAGTTAATTGATATGCTTTACCAAACATAGAAGAAAAGAAGCAAATAAATAAATAAAAGTTGAAATAAGATAAAAGCTTTAAAATTAAAAGTGTTCTTAGAGTTAGTTTCTTTTAGTTAACTCTCATAAGAAAACACTGAAAAATACATTTAATTAATAAACTAATGGATTAAGCATGGTAGAACCCAAATTAGCAAGTAAATGTGAGAGACAAGCCACTACAAAATTAAACATCAAAACAAAGAAAAGGAAAGACCAAACGCACATTACAAGCATCTATATTCTATATTTATTCTCAGCTCTATTTCCTTATATACATACATACATATTAGTCATTCCACACATCCAGTATACTACAAATATAATATACTAACACATATAGATAGATCAAGTAAATAATATAAAATTCTTAAAATATATGATAAAAATGCATGTTTCAAAATGTTATTTTTAAACTGTAAGTGAAAAGTATTTATGCATATTTGTTTTTCATCATTTTTAACAGTAACTGTGTAAATTTTAGCATCAATATAAAAATTCTTCAAACTTTTCTAAGTTGGTGAATGTTTACAAAAATATTCCAAAAACTTCTCTAACTTCTGTTAGTTTATTCTAATTTTTTCAAGGCTAAAGTTTAGGGTGAAGTCAAAGTTTCAAACCGTGGTCCATATCAGAAAATATGCAAGTGGATAAATAATAAATGTGTGTGAAAACTACTAGACATACAACCAGTTTCTGCCAAACAAACGTAGCAATCCTGATGCCTATGCTCAAAAGCTTGTGGCCTAGAAAATTAAAACAACAAACTTCCTCCTTAATTTCCTAAAATTTCTTAAGCTTCTTTTTTTTTTTTTTTAGATTTACATTCCAAGTCACAAAAAAGGGAAAGAAAGAAAAAACACTCACTTTTTCAAACATTGCTTGAGAAAAAGAAAAAGGCACATTTATTTAACCAAAATATTCAATGTTCTTTTGCTATAGAAGCTTCAAAAATAAGTTGGTAGCTTGGTTCTGGAATCCCCTTTCCCAAAAAGAAATTTTTCACATTATCTCATTTGACAAGTCAAACAGATTGGAAGGATCCTTCTTAGGAATCCTGATGTGGTCTTTTTGGTTACAAAGGAACAAGGTTTTAAAGAAACACTTTTT
>JAJIYU010009231.1:0-17227 GCA_030144865.1 Tinospora cordifolia | reverse complement strand
ATCACAATATACCAAAATATATCATAATATACCAAAAAATATAAACAAAATATATAAAAATATACCAAAATGTGCTTCAGAATTTAGTACACATATTACTTTCTATATATTATATGCATATTATAAAAAATATAAACAAAATATACCAAAATATACAAAAATATACCAAAATATAAACAAAATATACCAAAATATACAAAAATATACCAAAATATGTTTCAGAATTTAGTTTACATATTACTTTTTATATATTGTATGCATATTATAAAAAATATAAACAAACTATACCAAAATATATCATAATATCCAAAATATATCATAATATACAAAAAATTATAAACAAAATATACCAAAAGATATCATAATATATCATAATATATCAAAATATATTATTTTTTGGTCAAATAAAAATATATTTCTCCTAATATGCTTCATTAAATGTGAAAAAAAGTAATTTTCCTTTTTTGGTTGCTATTTTCTTATTTGTTTGCTGATTTCATAGGTTTTTTTGGTTTAAAATGATAACACCCAAATTTCTGATATTTTTGTAATTAATTTTTAATTATATGTATAACATTGAAATACACGGTATATTTATAATATATTTCTAAATATTGTATAATTACGTAAAAAAACCTTTATTTTTTTGGGTCCATTCAGCCCGTATTTTATTTTTTTAATTTAAATTTTCGAATTAAAACTGCTATTAACTGTCTTAAGACATTTTTTTGAGCCGTTTTTGACTATTAACTAGTTTGGTGACTGTTTGAAAATTCGTACCAATTAAAACACACCTCTTCTAGTTTAATAAATAATACCTTATTTATAGAAAAGAACTATCTTAATTTAAAAAGAAGAGAATTCCATAAATTTTTGATTGATTCTAATTTGACAGAAATCAGATTTTGGTGCTGTAATTCGATTTGAACAGTTGTATCCTGGGATACAGATTTCATAGTCTTCAAGCACTCGGGAATGAAACAAATTCTGTCTTAGGACATTGCTTACGCAAGTCTCTGTTCTGATTTTTCTATTCTCTTTATAATTATTTCCTTTACATTATTATTAGTATTGTTTAACAATAGTGCATATCCCGAAGCTTGATATTCTCATCTTAAATTCGGGTCCTCGTTGCTGATTTCATAGGCTTTTTTGGTTTAAAATGATAACACCCAAATTTCTGATATTTTTGTAATTAATTTTTAATTATATGTATAACATTAAAATACACGGTATATTTGTAATATATTTCTAAATATTGTATAGTTATGTAAAAAATCCTTTATTTTTTTGGGTCCATTCAGCCCGTATTTTATTTTTTTAATTTAAATTTTCGAATTAAAACTGCCATTAACTGTCTTAAGACATTTTTTTGAGCCATTTTTGACTATTAACTAGTTTGGTGACTGTTTGAAAATTCGTACCAATTAAAACACACCTCTTCTAGTTTAATAAATAATACCTTATTTATAGAAAAGAACTATCTTGATTTAAAAAGAAGAGAATTCCATAAATTTTTGATTGATTCTAGTTTGACAGAAATCAGATTTTGGTGCTGTAATTCGATTTGAACAGTTATATCCTGAGATACAGATTTCATAGTCTTCAAGCACTTGGGAATGAAACAAATTTTGTCTTAGGACATTGCTTGCGCAAGCCTCTGTTCTTATTTTTCTATTCTCTTTATAATTATTTCCTTTACATTATTATTAGTATTGTTTAACAATAGTGCATATCCTGAAGCTTGATAGTCTCATCTCAAATTCGGGTCCTCGTTGCTTCATAGTTTGTTTTCTTTTTCTGATTAAATATTTTCTCATTTCTCTCTCTCTCTCTCTCTCTCTCTCTCTCTCTTTCTCTCTCTCTTCTTCTTCTTCTTATATATACATATTACTTCATATTTGTGTCCTCATCTTATTTTTAAAGCTAAAAATAGATATTACTTTAATTATTTTAATCCGTAAATCCCTAAAATTATGTGTAATGCATGCGTTCAAATACTGGTAAATTTCCTAGAACATCATTAATTAAATTATAATAAATTTATCATTGTTTTATATTATATTAAATCTGCTAATAAAGATATATTTTATTTTATATAGAAAAACTTCATATATGATACAGGTGTTATATATAATTGATTATATGATCTCTATTGTTTTCATCATATTATTTTATACATATTTAACAAAATTGTACCAGGTGTTTTTTGAAAAAAAAAAACTTGAGGATAATATTTAGTTTTTATAGGTAGGGAAAAAAGAATTAAAAATTGAAAATATATTTGTTCTCTCTTTTCTTTTAACTCTTTTCCTTTAAAAATTGAAAATATAGTTTTTATAGGTAGGGAATTAGCCCTCTCAAAAGAAGTGAGAGTCTCACTTAGGATACGGGTACTTGGATCTATGACTTACACCCTTTGAACTCTTGGGTTTTCTCGAGGTGTGAATATTTTTGTTAATTCCCTTTAGCAGGAACTCTTGAAATTGTTTAGCTTTACCGGACTTCTGGTTATAGGTAGGGAATTAGAGTTGTTAGTCAAACTAGAGAACGGTAGAACACAATCGACCGAAGTTGAAATGGTCAAATTTTAGAAATAATAGTGGCCAAAGCCACAACCAGAACAATTACAGCCAATGACACAGTTAAAACTATTATGATCAACACAATTATGGTCAGGAATCAGCCAAAACAATTATGGTAAAATGATTGGCCAAAATACTTATGGCCTGAATAACAATGACCCAAGCTATGGACAGAATGATAATATGTAGAGATTCGACCAGGGTAATAATGACCAAGATTTCAATGGTGTCACTGTTCTTCTATGTGACACAGGGAATGAAAATCATGGTTCTTACCATACCTATCTATAGGTTTCTCATATAATCAAGGTAACATTAGAGAGCAAGTGATTGATATTCTACAGGAATTAATCATCCTAGGACTAAGGCCAACACTTCATCCTACATATAGAAAGCCCTATCTGGATTGGATATATCAAGTGTATACTTTTGCTAGGGGATTTATGATACCTGATTTCACACTATATACAGGATCAAGAGAAGGTTCTACAATAGAACATATAGGATGATTTGCCTTTTAGCGTGGATAAATGTTAGACTATCACAAACTAAGGATGTTTTCTAACTTGCTGTCAAGTGCAACATTTTCATGATACATTAATCTGCCCATAAATTTGATCCAAAATTGGTCACAGATGGAACAACTTTTTTACACTCAGTTTAATAGGGGCAGAATTAAAGGTTACATTCGCAGATTTAGCTAACCTTAATAAGTTAATAGGTAAATGGACCAAAGCTTTCCTTTAGAAGTTTAAAATGGGTAGAAGCAAATGCTTTGTTCCTTTGCCCGAGAGAGAATTTGTTAAAATCATGCAAAGTTGCCTAAGCTTTGACTTAAAGAAGAAATTTCAGGATAGAGAAGTTTTTGATCTCTTCCAATTGTGTATGAATATAGTTAAGTACAAGAAATTATTGAAGGAAGAGGAGCAAATGAAGAATTTGAGTAGAGGAACCTATTAGAAAGATCCAAGTTATGAAATAAATGAATTAGATATAGGGGACGATTCATGATATGAGAAGGGCCACGCAAATGTATGTTTGGCCAAATTAATATAAGGAAAGACCTACGTATGTAAGGCTTTAGTGGAGAAAAAAACGCAGAGAATGAAGATGTTCTAAAGGAAAATAAAAATAGAATGTTTTATTTTGACTTATCAAAAGCGGAAGTAAAATTCAACCAAATGTATAAAGATAGGCAAATCAAGTTGAATGATAAACATAAGATTCCTAGCCATAGCATATTCAATGGAAAAGATATTGCAATTGACATATTGCATGGTCTCACACTAATAATAGTTTTCATGTCTTTCATAACATGTAGTGGGAACCAAGCATGGTACACAAAGGAGTATGGTTAACAATGAGCTGATGCCAAGCCTGGTAAGCATTATCATGTTTAGGCGAAGTATGAATGGCGTTGGGCAAACATAAATGGCAAAGTTTGATGGGCTTTGTGAAAGGTAAAAAGCCTGTAAGAGAGAAAAGTTAACCCAAAAGAGTCATGAAAATAGTATTCCGATCCATAAATTCAAGACCAAGGTAGAAATTTCCAGAATTGGGTTCACGGGGAAGAGATTATCATATTCAATAGTGGTTATATTCAAAGTGGGATGATGATCTAGGTAAAACGAGGCTTTGGAAGATGAAGCTTTCACTAGATTAATGGATTATGGAGCGCAAAAATGGAAAAACTTATAGAAACAAGGTGGTGAAGAAGAGTAAATAAATTTGGAGAAAAAGAAAACTAGTATAAGGGTTAGAATGTCTAAAGAAATTGGCATGATTAACCATAGAGAGCAACAAGATGGTTAACGATATGATTAACCAAAAAAAAATCGTGTAAGTTAAATTGTAGTCTGTAGAGAGCCAGCATCATCAAAGATCAATGACACATGTAATGTCAAGAGTTTGAAAGGAAAGATGAGTCAGGCATTTAATGTTAAGTCATATTGAGATATGAGGCCCAATAGGACAAAGTTAGAGAATGTCTAAGGAATTGAATATGGCTTAATCAAAGGAATTTATTCAAGCTGTATGAGGAGGTAATGGTTACATAAATTATGCAAATATCACATGTTACAAAGGTATTATCAATTGAATAAATGAAGACTCACTGAGCAACCATGTTCGAGTTGAAATTGGACAAGAAGAATGCTTGAGCAAGATTAGTTCATGCCCAAATAATAGTACATGATAGTCATCCAAATATGTCGAGAAAAGTGCCAACATAAGAGATGAACCAAAAAAAAGTGAAAGAGTATCAGAACGTGGGGAATATGTGTTAGCCAAAGAATAACCAGCCAAACAACAAGGTCTCATCATTCAGAGACTCAAATTGAGGATGTAATTAATCCACTACAAGAAATTTATGATAAGTAATTTATTTTCCGACCAATTTTATCAGTTGGAAACTATTTTTTATTTTTAAAAAATTGATTTAATTTTTTTTCCAACCAAAATATTAGTTGGAAAACAAAATTAATGTTAATTTAATAATTTTTTGTTTCCAATGAAAAATGTGGCTGGAAAAAATAAACTCTCCCCTTGTATGAATGATACTCTCAATAAACCAAAAAGAAAAATCTTCCCCTTGTTTGTGACGTCTCTCAAATACATCTTCATCCCCGCCACTCCGAGTCATCGCCGCTATCATTGTTGTCTCCGTCACCATCACCAACGCTACCTATCGTCGTCCCTTGACAAACTAATTTCTATTCTCCTAGTAAGATTCATGTCTTATCTCTTAGTTTCTCTTTGACTTTAGGTTTTGTCATTTGGAAAGAAAATTAGCTTTCTGGGTAAAATTTCTACTATCTTTGAGATTTTCATAAAACTCTGCAAATGGACAGATTTCATCTGAAAATGGAAGGTTTTTTAGGAACAGAAGGGTAGAATGTTTTGGTTTTGAAGGGAATGGAAAATGTGTGAGTGCGGCTCATAAAATATTTACCAACTCAATGTGGTTTGCTTTGTGTAAGATGGAATACCCGGATAAATTATTTTGGTTTTGATTTTGGACTTTTCATTAATAATGCCGACGATTCATGTTTTATAGTGGTGTTTTGTCTAGTATTCAGGACTGACATGTAATGACTTGCTATCCATGTACATATAGTATTGACTACTTTGGGTGTAGAAGTAGAATGATAATTAATTATGAACCCTTTTCCTTTTTCAACCATAACCTATTGATTCAGTTTATTTTTGTTGTTTTTCTCACCATTAGGTTATAATCAACCATAACCTATTTGGATGAACAGTGCACCATTTTATATGACAGAGAAGGTATATTCTCAAATGTTTTATTTTCCTGTTTGTTTCTTCAAAGATATTGGAGCAGTTGGCATGTGATCATGTCACTGTTTGTTAAATCAAGGTAAAGCTGCTTGAAGGAGGAGCATTTTTAGGGAGCATATCGAGGGGTGTTGAGGCTCCATGTATTGCCACATGCACAATATCCTTGTCTTAACTAATTTTTTATTCATTGTATTGCCTTAACCAAGTTTTTTTGATATATATATATATATATATATATATTTTTTTTTTTTTCTTATTGAATAGCATTGTATGGTATGTTTCTTTAACATGCATGATGCCCACACCTTCCAATTAAAAAGAGTTGAGCCACTAGGTTTCTCATATGAGACAGTGAACACAATTTTGGATTAATTCAACGCTTGTGCTTGTAGACGAAGTGCAGCACATTGCATCTTTACCTCCTAGCTTGCCAGCCGTATACTATGGAGGATTTAACATGCAGAAGGAATCAACTACAATTTGCTTTCTAATTGGGTGGTCTAGGTATCTTTCATGTAGGTACTTATCCATACTTTTTGAGTTATTACTATTAGTTGTTGACATTTGTGTATCATTGAAATTTAGATAAATAAATTGATGGGTATTAGTTGTTACTTCTGTCTTTTTTTAGCCACTAGTTTGAAAATTTATTTGTTTATGTTGATTTTCTTGTCTTTTGATACAGAATTTTGAAAAACTCATTGAAGAAAATTAATAAAACACCATGTGGCTTAGTAGAAATATGAAAATCGTTTGGGAGAACAAATTACATGAGATTAACAATTTTTTACTCTTGATAAAAATCCTAAAAATGAAGTTTATATATTTATTATTTTGTTTCTAATGAATTATCTTTTTACACATTCAATTCTTACAGCCAACCATTTTTGAGATAGCTATCAGCCATACAAAAAATATCTTCCTTTAGTAGCAATTAGTCTCGATCGACGGCGACTTGTGAAAACACCAAATTAATTGCCCAACCCTACCAAGCATTAAATTAAATTGCAGTCTTGCCTCTCCATATATGCTAATTTACACACCGTAGGAAGATAAGAGATGATCAAGTACCTCTGTTGAACATTTCTCATCATGTCCGATCAAGTAGCGCCTTTCACCCCTGTTCCAATCACCGATCCCTACGACTACGTCGATCTCGTACACCACCATGACGGCACAATCACAAGAAAAAAACCCAGCAATTTTCCGACTGTGCCAACCGTACCTGATCTGAGCTACCCCGCTCCGGTTCTCTCCAAAGATATCCCGATCAACCAATCAAACAATACTTGGGCTCGTGTATATATTCCTCGATATAAGCTCGAGTCTAACTCCACGAATGATCTACTCCCTCTCATCGTATACTACCCTGGTGGAGGGTTTGTTATCTCCACTACGGCCACACCCACATGTTATAACTTTTGCTCCAAACTCGCTTTACAACTATCTGTTGTTGTTGTCTCTATTGACTACCGTGTTGGACCCGAGCATCTCCTGCCGGCAGCGTACGATGATGCAGTCGAAGCTTTGAACTGGATAAAATTCGCGGAGGATTCTTGGTTGAGAGACCATGCTAATCTTTCTAATTGCTTCATCATGGGTTGCAGCGCTGGTACTTTCATCTTTTTGACGAGGAGCTATTTATTCATTTGTTCATAATCCAGTGGGGGTCTATTTGAATTTTATTACTTATGCAAGTTTTAATGTTTTATTGTTAGGAGGGAACATAGCGTACCATGTCGGTTTACGTGTGGCAATGGAAGATGTTGACAGTTTTAAGCCGTTGAAGATCAATGGATTGATATTGCATTATCCCTTTTTTGGTGGGCATGAAAGAACTGAATCTGAGTTAAGAATGGCAAACGACCTCATTCTGCCTCTTATTGCAACTGATGTGATGTGGAAGTACTCTTTGCCGGCTGGAGCTAATCGTGATCATGAGTATTCTAATCCAGCGGTAGTGGATAGGTCAAAACTATTCGACAAGATCAAAATGTTGGGTTGGAAGATACTGATGTCTACTGGAGATAAGGATCCCGGAATTGATCGTCAGATTGGATTGTTGACGACGATGAAAGAAAAAGGTGTAAAAGTGAAGGGTAGAATCGTTGAAGGAGATCATCATGGCGAGGAACTCTTAAATAATTCCCATAAATTGGATTCACTGCTTGTAGCCTTAAAGGATTTCATATTCTCAACATTTAGTGAGTAAGAAAATACATAGTTAGGATATGTATTTCCTATTTACGTATTAATTTTTCCTTCGAGTCTGTGAAAGTGAATGTGTAAATTAAAAATTGTGGAGTATCTAATCGTCATATTCTAGCAATTGAATCGGGTATCCGTTATTATTTTTCTCTTACAAATATGCAAAAAAATGTAAATCACACAATCAATTTTTACAGTGGTTTGGAGTATTCTTCTCTGTCCACTCCCTAATCATCTTTGCTTTTAAGCTTTCATTCCATTAGGGAAAAAGATGGTTTTTCCATAATAAACAACCAAACACTCCTTAACTTTTTATACACATGGGTTTAGAGCTAAATCACAAAAGTTTTCACAGCTCACATAGATACCCAAAATGGGATTACAATAAAAGCGCAAGATTCCACTCAAAGTGTTTGAAACTCTCAATATTTTTGCATAGCTCACGGGTTGGATTACATAGGTTTAAGTGTGGAAGCTTTTTCGGATTGATCTTGTATGAACAACTGAAGATCAAAGAAATCTAGAGGATTTTTGCTTAAAGATTGAGAGAACCCAGCTGAATGTTTATTGCTCTTTCTTCTCTTTGTTTGATCACCGAATGATATAGATGAGTTCCAATTCTTGATGCTATTAAACAAATTCCTTCTTATGATAAATTTCTCAAAGATTGTTGCACTCAAAAGAAAAAATTTGTTGAACATGAGAAAGTTGTTTTGAAAATGCTGTGTTGTTACCCACCCAAGCTTAAAGACCCAGGTAAATTTACCATACTTTGTAAGGTGGAAAGTCAATTGTTTGAAAAGGCATTGTTAGACCTTGGTGCAAGCATAAATTTATTGCCTTATTCTATTTATGTGAAACTTGGGTTAGGAGAGCTTAAAGAAACTTCCATTATTTTACAACTTACTGATTGTAGTGTCAAGAGGCCTAGGGGAATTTTAGAGGATGTGTTAGTTATTGTCAATTTTTTAATTCTCCTTGTTGATTTTATTGTTTTAGACACAGAGGAGGATCCCATATCTTCATCTATGATTATTATATTGGGTCGTCCTTTTATGAATACTGCAGACATGAAAATTTGTGTCACAAAAGGAACAAACACAATCAAGGTAAATGGTACAAAGTCAGAGCTCAATGTTTTTGAAGGAGCTAAATCATATGATGATACTAATGATTGCTTTAATATTGATGTTGCACCTGATCCTGAGAGCAAGGTGTTATAAGTATATGGCAAAGATTCACCAAAGACAGTTTTGACACATAATGTTGGAGGAAAATGAACTCATGAAGATAGCATGAAGAAAGATCACAGTTTGAAGAAAATGGCACAAACTTTAGAGCTGGATGAACCAAACGTTGATAAGAGCTCACCTTCTTTTGAACAAGCTTCTACTACTAATCCCTCATTTATTTCTTCCACAGTGAGAAGATCAAAGGTGAAGCTAAAACATATCAATTCGTCTCAAATATATTTATTTGGGAGAGGAGAATAATTTACTGCTGGCAGTGGCTTCAAAGCTAAGTTTGGGGGAAGAAGAGAAACTGATCAAAGCATTAAGAAATCACCAGACAACTCTTGGTTTGACAATTGCAAATATAAAGAAAATTGACTGACAAGTTGTAGACTCAAAATTTTAGTTGAGAAGGGTGCTAAACTTTCAAAAAATGTTGGAAGACGTGTGGACCCACATATAAAAGAGATTGAAAAGGCTGAAATTTTGAAATTGTTAGAAGAGGGAGTAATTTACCCAATTTTTGATGGCCAGTGGGTAAATGGACACCGAGTCAAGTCTTATGCATTGTTTCTCCCATATGAAGGTGAGGAGGTTATAAATCTCTATGCGACCCCTGGTTAAGAGTGTCATTGGTTATGTCTGGCTGAAGACAATAAATTTAGCACTTCATGAGAGGTAATCCACGTGGAAGAGGAGAAAATTTGCATCATTAAAAATCAGCTAAGTATCTTCTTTTTCTTTACTTATTGCAAATTTTATATTTGTTCTTTCATTTTAAACATTGAGGATAATGTTGAATTCAAGTTTGGGGAGAGGGAAGTTGCTTTGCTGAAAATTTTTGTTGAAAATAAAAATTTTGCTGAAAAAAGTTTTGGAATAGAAAAAAATACTTTGAAACCAGATTTAAAAAAAAAAAAAAGTTGGTATACTTGTACTTAATTGTTGTGAAGTGCTTTTGAGACTGATGGTGTGATTAATTGTATGATTATTTACAATGAATGCTTGCTTAGTTTAAACAATATTTACAACACCAATAACCTTATGAGGAGCCTTCAAAAAAAAAATTATGTGCAATGGATTTTATAACTTTGTATAGCTAGAATTTGCATTATACCAATTGAAGTAAGCACTATGTTTTTATTCGATAAAAGTGATAAAGGCCTTCCTCGTGAATTTTGATATTCCTTGAACCTTATCTTTACTCTCATTCCTTTGGTTAAATTCTTTATCCTTGTGATGACCCTTCTCACTTTTATGATGTGTTATGCATGTTTCATTGGTCACAAGAATTGAATTCCATTATAAGGCTATTATCTGAGACTTTGGAATATATTTCAAAAGGCTAAAGAAGGGTAGAAAGGGTGTGGTTGAAGGAAAGTGATCTGAATATGAAAGGGTGCATACAATAGTTTCCGGGAAGTTTGTAACCTATTTGTGCTAAGTGTGACTTGGAGATCACACAAAACTCATGATTTGAAATCCTAAGTGAACCAGCAAAAGAAAAAAAAAAATTAGGGTTACTAATACCCTTGTGTAGCACCGCACAACTCATCCTAAAAGAAAAGGGAAAAAAAAAGCATGAAAGAGAGAAAAGTAAATCTCTTGCAAGGTCTCTTCATCAATGGCTACTAAGGATTCAAAGAGGAAGGGATGAGTGAGCATCTAAAAAGAAAGTGAAGGAAGCTCAACAGAGGTTTGAAAAGAAGCAGAAGGAGATATTGGAGTTGATCCACGATTGAATACTTTACCTTGATGTTCTCTAGTTGGTTAGCTGATATGTTGATTAGGTTTTCTTGATACTTTAACTGGTAATTTTGGATGAATAAGAGCTATGGTAGTTATGGGTTTGGGTTGGGTGGAGTAAATTAGTCTTAGGGTGGATGGATATTTTTGAGACATTATGATGTATTGTATGTCCATCATGTGTTTTGTATGAACCTTATCTTTATTCAATATTTGTTTATTTCTTGAACCTAGCTCTTGTTACACTGACCTTAATAGGGTTGGGTGATGATGACTTTGGTTTGAATCCAACTTATTTTAATCTTGGGCAATTATTTATTTTTAGCCTACCTTAGTCAATTTGTTACCCCTATTAAAGTCCTTTCAATTTATTGTTTGAGAGTTTTAGTACAAAGTCAGTTGGTGGACATGCAAGCATATGACTGCAGGTTATGAATTCATAAGAGAGTAAACACTACCTTTAAACACTTGAGTGAAAATTTCTTTTATATATTATGTGGGTAACTTTGTAAGGGTGTGTGAAAATAATTATGTAACTTAAGTGGTTGTGAGCAACATTGAGGTTGTGCATTGTTACACTGAATGTCAATATTGCATGTAAATAATGATCATGTACTATGCTGCCAATTTGTGGATAAAAGGGTTTTCAAAGAATATTTAATTGGTTTTCAAAGTTTTTCTGGATTGATTGCTTGAGGATAAGCAAAGTTTAAGTTTGGGGGATTTTGTTAGGTGTGAAATACACTTATTTTTTTGGGCTTAATATGGATGATTTTCTATGTTTTATAGAGTAAAATATTGTCCGTATTGGTATTTTCTAAACAAGTGTGGCTGAAGTATTAAGATGATTTATGGGTAGTTTTGTGACCTATTTGTGACCTGTTAGGTCGCAAAGCACAAGAGACAGATGCAAGTCTTTATAAACTAATGTGGCGAAACTGAGTGGGCCCAGGTGTATGTGGCTCAGCACAAATAGCTGAAGTTATTAGGGTTAAAGAGATCTTTTATTTGGGAGATATTAGAGAGCAACAGCCGTGCATCTAAGGAAGAAACAGAGAGGAAGATAGGTAGCAATAAGGGATTTCCAAATTGAGCATCCAATTCTTTCAAGATTTTCAGATCTTTCATTGAATCAAACGTTGTCATGAGTATTTTATGGGTTTATTTTTTATTATGTGTAACTAAACTTTATTCTAGCTAGGGTTTGGTAAATCTTCTATCAAAACCTTGTGCACAATTTTAGTTCTCAATCAAACTAAGCTTAATTTTATGTTCTTTGGATTTATTGTTGATTTCCTATTGTTATGCATACCTGATCAAGATCATAATTTTATGAATAGTTAATTAAGAATATTTGGCTAGCCATGACCCGCTGTTTAACAAAGTAACAAGGACTTGTGTAAGATATAGGTTTTGGGAACATAAAACATAATTGATTGAATAATAGACCATTATTTAAGATTATACGATTGTTGATTTCCTTGTGCTTATGCTTGTCTTAGGAAACTCTTAGGATAGACCAACCAAGATTTCTTTCATAAGAAAAGATCTTGCAACTGGACCAAAGTCAGGATCGTGGTTTAGGAAAATCTAATTGATTGTATGCTAGACTAAAGCTCTCTCAATTGACGTTGGTAAAATTTTAAATTACATGATTGCATGTTAATTTGTGTGCATAGGTAGAAATAGTTGACATGCCAAAGCCAAGCTAGATTTTCTTCGATTAATTTTTAAACCCATTTTATATAATCAATTAATATTAGTAACATTTTTATTTTTTTTACACTATTATTTGTATTTAATTGATACTTGACACAATCCTCATGGATTCTACCCCATTCACCACTTTACTGTCTTTGGACACGTACACTTGCGAGTGGAATTTAACACTTCGATCTTGAGTTGCAAGTATTTCTTGCAATAAAAAGTCTCTATCACTGGGTGTATAGCCATGCATATGATGCAAACATTAAGGCTGCGTTTGGTGGAGCATTTTGGGTAGCATTAATACTACTTTTGTGAGAACTTGATTTTTTTTTGTATAAATTAGAATGAGTGTCCAGACACTTGGAGTGGTGTCCGGACTGCATGCTTACAGAGGGTCTCAAGTTTAATTTTAGTGTTAAGTGTCTAGACAGTAGGTGTGCTGTCCGGACGACAAAGAGATAGAAGGTCTTTATCTCATTTTTAGAGTAAAGTGTCCAGATGGTGAAAGGGTAAAATGCCTCTGTTTCATTTTTTAGCATTAAGTGTCCAAACACTGGTGGCCCAGAATGCATGATAAATAGGGGAAAACAACATTTCAACATAAAAAATACAAAAGAAATTAGAGAAAGAGAGAGGAGAAGAGAGAGAATGCGTGAAGGAGAAGAGGATTTGATGAAAAATCAAAGGAGGGAGGCTTAGATTTGAAGTGCTAGAGTTCTCCAAAATATGAACCAACCATTTCCTACAAGATTGAGGTAAGAGACTGTTGATTATAATCCTAGGGTTTATGGTTGTTGATGAGTTCCGAAAATTAGAGGATTTGGAAGTCATATTGTCAATTAATCATGGGTTATGTATATCAATGCTAGATTGAAACTAAATCAAAAGTTGATTTAGTTACCCTTGCCTCGGCCGATCAACTAGGGGTGAAGAGGGTTATTCAAGTACAAGTGCATGAGCGAACGAGCAAGCACAGCGGAGTCGCCAGAAGAGATGTTGGAATAAAACCTCTACTCAAACTTTATTGCTTTCTACTAAACTTAATTGAATACATATTGAACCCATGGGGTCTATTTATAGACTCAGTTAGACACTTCTCCTAAACTCTGTAGAATTGTACTCACTACCACCATCAGTGCGTAAGACCTTAATATGACGACCATTCTGCTTTTCAATAAGAGATTTAAATTTCAAGCAAAAGTGTCAGATTTATAAGCCAAGAAGTAGACCCAAATTTTCCTGCTGTAGTCATCAATAAAGGTGAGGAAATATCTGTTTCCTCCATTACTAGTAGTCTGCATGGGACTGCACACATCATAATGAATCACATCCAGAAGATTATTAGCATGCCAAGAAGATGAGCTAGCAAATGGTTGGTGATGTTGCTTGCCAAGAATACAACCTTCACAGAACTGTTCTGAATGATTGACAACTGGTAACCCTTTAACCAGTTTCTTCTGGGCCAGAAGCTTCAAACTACTAAAGTTTAAGTGTCTATATCTCAAATGGCATAACCATGATTCATCAGTAATAATAGTTTGAAAGCATGGGTAAGTATCATTCTGAATCTCTATTTTAAATAAGCGATTCTTCAAGGGAGATTTAAGAATGATAGTACCTTTGCTGTTGAACATGGTTAAGTATTTATCCTTCATCTACACATGGTAGCCTTTCTCAAGCAGTTGCCTAATGCTGAGTTGATTGCTCTTCATATTCAGAACATAGAATACATCAGAGATGTATTGATGATCACCATTCTTTAGCTTGATTAAGATGCGACCTTTTCCCATAACAGGGATTTTACTATCATCAGCAAACTTGACCTCTGTGCGAATGTAATCATCTAAATCAACAAATAGAGCACGTATGCCACACATGTAATTAGTGCACCCAGTATCAAGATACCAAAGATTGTTGGTGATGTCACTATCGCGAGCTGATGCTGTCATCAACAGGGTTTGAATAGCAGGAGCATCTTGTGTCTGAACGAACGAGGTTTTCTCACTTGAATTTGTTGGTCGGCGATGCCAACAATCAGCTGCATAGTGCCCAAATTTTCTACAAGCGTAACATTGAATTTTAGATTTATCATTACCTCAACTATGACCACCACCAGTGCCATGACCACTGTTGGAATGCTCGCGAACTTGGTTTTGGTGATGTTGTTGCCCTCTGCCACATCCTCGACCACGACTTCTGTGTTTTGATTGCCCATTATGTTGAAAATTGTTGGACCTGGAATTCCCTGAGTGTTTATTTATATGGAAAGAAGCATCAGTCTTAAAGGCTTTTTCTGTGGGTTTTTCTACACTCTTTTCTTTCGTCCACTGTTCATGAGCCTGTAAGGAACTAGTCAACTTATCAACTGTTAGGATAGACAGATCTTTAGATTCTTTAATAGCAACAACGATATGCTTGAACTTCATAGTAAGGGAACGAAGTATCTTTTCAACTACTGTCACTTCTTCAACCCTTATATCACAACTCTTCATCTGATTAACCAAGACTTGTACTCGGTTAATATAAGTCTCAATAGACTCTGCATCTTCCATCTGAAGCAACTCGAATTGACGTCTCAGACTCTGAAGACGTACTTTTCTGGCTTTGTCTGCACCTTTGTAGGATTTCTCTAAGGTATCCCACGCTTCTTTTGCTATAGCAGCTCTTTGTACCTTTTCAAAGGCAACATCATCGAGGGTTTGGAGGATAAAATATAACGCCTTTTTATTATTTTTTCTATTTTCTTGTACCGTATCACGCTGATTAGCTGATACGTTCTCACCTGGATCAACAAACTCATTTTCTACAATATGCAATAACTTCTGATATTAAAAAAGAGTCTTCATTTATTTGTTCCATCGATCATACTTTTTGCCATAAAAAATAGGAAGCGATGGTTATGAAAATTATTGTTGAAAGTCATAAATTTTTTTTCTTTCAATTGTAGCCCTCCTCCTTTTTAAAATAATAATAATAATAATAATAATAATAATCACTCAAATTCTTTTTTAATATGCTGCAACCATCTTTTTTTTTTTTTCCTGACTCACAATTTTTTTTACTAACTCACTTTTTTTTTCAATTCACTTTTTTTTTTTAACTTGCCCCTTTTGTTTTTCGGTGGGTCGGCTTCTTCTTCCTTCTCTACGTTTCGGTCGAGCAACACAGCAACGCAGTTTTTTTTATTTGGCCAGTCGTCTTTTACTTTCTTTCCTCGGCTCTCTTCTTCTCCTTCTGTTTTCTGTTGTCCGACTTTGATGTACAGTGGCTGGTGGAGACTATACGATCAAGCAGCACGGTAACACACAGCAATCAACACTCGTGGCAGCAACGGATGAGAGGCGACCGACGACCTGTTCAGCGGCGAACGGTAGCAGCAACAGCAGTCCGGTGAGCGTGATCCAGCAACGAAGCAGCAGCAAAACAGAGGAATTCGGACCAGCAATAGCAGTCCGGCAGTGGCTGGTGAGACCGGACGGCGGCGAGCAACCGGTGAGGAGGAACAGCCTGGTTTTCGGTGTGCAGCAGCACAGAAGAATAAGCAGTGCAGAACAGATTGCAGTGAAGAAATCGATAGAGGAGAACGACGACCTGATCAGGAAGCAGCAGCACTCTTCTTCTTTCCTCAGTCTGCTTCTTTTCTTCTTTGTTTCGATCGATTAGCAGCAGCACAACAAGTCACAGGATCGAGCAGGTGCGGCTTCGTCTTCCTTCTTTGTGTTTCTGTTTATTTTTTTTTATTTGCAGCCGCAGAAGAAGAATAACAGCAACAGGAATGGTGTTTTTATTTGCAGCACTCCCTGGTTTTTGGTTCGCAGCCACAGAGCACAATTTTTTTTTTTTTTTTTTCGTTTTCTTCTTTCTTTAATGCAAAAAATTGATGCAGCAATGCGAATCACCACGAGCAGCAATCGAAGGGCACGAACAAAGGAACTGCAAGAAAGTTCGGCTGAGGCAGAGCAGGACGAACAAATCACACTATCAAATACCAGAACCCGAACAAGAGTAGCACTGGAATTATTATTAACTCTTTTTAATTGTAAACAATAATACTGCTATCGGATGATACTACTGTTGAAATAAAACCTCACTCAAACAGTTTGAATAGTAAATTTTATTCCAACAGTGGTATCAGAGCATGCACTAAGTTGGATGGATCCTATCATTGCTTATTTGAGGGATGGAACTCTTCCCAAGGACAAGAAAGAATCCAAAAATTTAATAGCTAAGGCAGCATGGTTTTGTTAGGAAATATGATTAGTTGACATTGTTGGTGCTTGAGGTGTATTAGAAATATTTTTGAATTCTTCGTGATTTAGAAATCAAAATATTTTTCTTTGAAAACTAAATTTCTGAAATCTGGAAATTATTCTGAAATCTGAAAATATTATTAATCTTTTAGAACAGTTAATTGAAATATGAATATTGCTGATTTTTTGGAATGTTACTAAT
>JAJIYU010009230.1:0-17205 GCA_030144865.1 Tinospora cordifolia | reverse complement strand
TGAAAATGTTAGGGAAAGTTGGATCTAAATGCATGCTTGTGAAGCCCTGAGGAAGACTGATAGGAAGCTGGAGACTGAAGATAGAGAGGAGATTCTTGATGATAGGAAAAAGCTAATTGAGGAGATCCATAGAGTAGACTGTAAATTGGAAAGGAAAAGCAAACAAAGAGCAAAAATAAAATGGGCCAAAGAGGGAGATGTCAACTCCAAATATTTCCATAGAATTCTATCTCTTAGAAAGTCGAGGGCTACTATCAGCCGGATGAAGGATAAGGAAGGTAACCTGGTGGAAAAAGTGGAGGAGATCCAAAGTATTATCTTAGAATACTTTGAAGATATTTTCAGAGAGAAGTCTTATAGGAAATGGGGGATAGAATGGTTGCAATGGCAGGCAATATCAGAAGAAGACAAATGTTGGTTGGAAAGAGAATTTGAGGAAGAGAAAATACGAAATTCGGTCTTAAGCTGTGAAGGGGGTAAGGCCCCAGGTCCGGATGGCTTCACAATGGCCTTTTTCCAAAAAAACTAGGATACGGTGAAGCAAGATGTTATTAATTGTCTCCAAGAATTCCATAGGGATGCTATAGTCAATAGGAAAGTGAACGAGACGTATATTTGCCTTATCCCCAAAAAGCATAATGCTATGAAAGTTGAGGAATTTAGGCCGATAAGCCTCACCACAAGTATCTACAAAATTATTGCAAAGACATTAGCTAACCGGCTTAGAATGGTTCTTCACAAAACTGTGAGTGAAAATCAGATGACCTTTGTTCAAAGTAGGCAAATTATGTACGCAATTCTGATTGCAAATAAAACAGTGGAGGATTATAGGATTAATGACAAGGAAGGTTTGATGTTGAAGGTGGATTTTGCTAAAGCTTGCGACTCTGTGAGATGGAGTTTCCTTGATTTTGTTATTAAACAAAAAAGATTTGGAGAAAAGTGGAGGGATGGATCCAAGGATGCTTGAAAATAGTTAACTACTCAGTTTTCATAAATGGAAGACCTAGAGGAAAATTTAATGGTTATAGAGGTCTTCGTCAAGGAGATCCCCTATTACGCTTCCTCTATACCTTGGTGGTAGACACTCTATCCAGAATCCTCTTCAAGGCAGTGGAACTTGAAAGAATGGAAGGCATGCGAGTGGGAAAGGACAGATTTCAGATTGCTCAGTTGCTGTTTATAGATGATTGCATTATTTTCATGAAGAATAGTAAGGAGGAGATCAAGGTGGTCAAGGACTCCTTACGTGCCTTCAGCTTTCTAACCGGTCTGAAAATCAATGGTAGGAAGAGCCCACTGGTAGGCATTAATATAGAGAAGGAGGTGGTGGAAAGGGAGGCCCAAGATTTAAAGTTTTCTTTTGGAAAATGGCCTATTCATTACTTGGGAGTGCCTCTAGGAGGGAATCCCAACATAATAGAGTTTTGGAATCATATGATTCAAAAAATCAAGAGTAGGGCTGCTGGGTGGAGGAGGAGCTTTCTATCAAGAGGAGGAAGATTGCTCTTATTAAGGACAATTTTAGAAGCCCTCCTTACCTATTTCTTATCAGTTTTTAAAATGCCGAAAACAGTGGCAAAAATCATTGAGAGACATGAGGCAATTCCTTTGGAAGAAGGAGGATGAGGAGAAGAGCCAAAACATAGTGAAATAGAATCAGGTGTGTAAAGAAATTCAGCAAGGAGGGTTGGGAGTGAGAGATATGATCAAAAGAAACATTGCCTTGTGGGGTAAATGGTTGTGGAGGATGTATGAAAAGCTGGATGCTATGTGGCCTAGAGTAATCAAGAGTATTCATGGCTCAAAAATGTTTGGGAAAGAGGTTGGCTTGAATAGAAGAAGCAGCCATAGGGCTCATTGGAAGGACATTTTTAGCATTTATGACAAGGTAAAGGAGAACATCGTTGGAAAAATAGGGAGAGGCGACAAAGTGAACTTTTGGGGGGAGAAATGGTGCGGTTCAGAAATCCTAAAACAGAAATTTTCCAATGTTTTCAGACTTTCTGATATGAAGGAAGGATCGATAGATAATTTTAGATCTAGAAGCACTGCTGATAATAGAAGTTTTTGGGGGTGGAACCTTCATATAAGCAGAAACATAGGAGAAGGAAGTGTTCACGAAATTGGTGAGCTGATGGACATGCTGTAGAATTTTTATCAAGAGGAAGACAATAGTGAAGACCGGCCAATGTGGATGGATGAAGGTTCCAAAAAATTCTCACTTAGGTCCTTTATGAACCATCTCAGTGCTAGTAGGACAAATCAACAAACAGTTTCGGTGGACTTCATATGGAGTACAAAAGTTCCAACAAAAATAAGACTGTTATCTTGGTTAATTAGCCTAAATAAGTTAAACAAGCAGAAAACATCCAAAGGAAGTATGCTGATTATATCCTTAAGTCCTCTATATGTTTATTATGCAGGGATAGTTCGGAGACAATCTCTCACATTTTTGGTCCATGTAAGATGATCCAACAGCTTTGGAGACGACGGACTTAGCACTATACAGATTTTGAACCTCCCATGCCTCATGATCTTTTTAGAATTTCGGGCAGTATAGTTCAAAGAAGGTTGCAGCAGTATTAGAAGACCATTATCTTTGCAGTGTGGTACACAGTTTGGGAAGAAAGGAATAAAAGACTCTTTTTTGGATAGGTTTAGATCAGATATTGCTGTTTGGGAACGATCTAATGTCTTATTTTCTACTTGGATATCTTGTACTAAAATGGGAAAAAGGATACAACTTTGGAGACTGGCTATGTCAAGGAGCAAACATCTTGCATAGTCTGTAATTTTGTTGTCTGTGGGGCCTTGATACCTCATCAGGCTCCATAGCTTCTTTTTATAATATAATAGTTTCTTTTCAAAATAAAAAAAAAGTGCATGCTTGTGATGGCGTTTGCAAATATATGGCAAAACATTTGATTTGGTGATATGACCATATTTAATTTCGATAGACTTACGCAATTAGGTATACATTGGCACTGATTTGTGATTCCAACCATAATACTCACTCAGTTTTCTTTCCTTCTTTCTTTCTTTCTTTCTTTCTTCTTCTTCTTCATGTTCTTCTCTCTCTCTCTCTTTGTTGTTTTTCTTCTTCGTTTTTTTGAGAAGAGACATAACAATATATGAATTGTTAATAAAGCTTGCTGACTAGAAGTGCATAAGAAATTCTCATTTGAGGGCAGCCACAAAACATCACATATCGCCATGTTTAAACAACCAACATTTAAACAACCTTGCACAATAATTTACCAGTGTTTCCCAAGTCCTCTGCCATTCTGCAAAACGGTAACCGACACCTATGTTGGAAGAACTAATTCAACCAGCAGCAGCAATCTTCGTATCTTTTCAACTTTCTTCTGCATCCTTGGAGACATTCTTAAAAATCCTATTGCTCTTTCCCCACAAAAACCTAAGAATTGCAACTAAACTAACACTCCTGATTTCCTTCATCTTCCACTCACAGGATGATTAAAGACCAGGCAATTTTCACATGTTAGAGGCATAGCTAACTTTCATACTGTAGTTATTTTTTTTTTCCTCCAAACCTAAGCAACAAGTGAGCATCTAAGAAAATGATGCTCAACCTTCTCACGACCCGGGAAACAAAGGACACAACAGTGAGGTGAAAGGTAGTAATACAACAGGCCTTTTTTTAATAAATCTTGGGTGCCAATTCTATTTAGGGCCACAAACCATCCAAATACTCTAATTCTATTTGGAACTGGAGCTCTGCAAATGTGATGACAGTAGCATGGAGTGGTTGGGTTGGAGGAATCTTTCACCTAATTAAAGAGAGGCATCTAAGAATTCAAGCCTGAATTTTCAAAGATTTCTGCTACAGATGGGGGTAGGTGCATTGAAATAATTCAGACAAGAATGTGTCAATCTTTGATTCTTCCTTCACAGTTAGGTTTCTTGGGAAACAGATTCCATGATGGTTGTTTAAGAAAGTTCGTAGAGTAATTGTTTGCATAGCTAATGATAGGTGCTTTAAACCTGTTTCGTAGTTAACGATAGGAGCATTGGGACTCTTTGCAAGATGGAGCAAGTTTGGAAATGTTTGGGCAAGAGGGCATTCCCACACCAATAGTCATCCCAAAACTTGATAGAGTTGTTGTTCCCTAGCTTAGGAGAAATGTAGGGGATGAAGATTGGATAAAGACAACGACTATGAATGTGCGTACTTCAAATGATTTTAACACATAATACATCAGGGTATTGTTTGGGTGGTTCGTAGGAGTTGTGAATAAGGATGCTGTGGGTTTGATTCCCAACTTTTCTCGTCAAGCTTCTCCAAACTCCTTGTGGTGGGTGGGTTTGCCTTACACCTTGAATTATCTTGATCTTTGCCTAGTGGATGGCTAGGGTGCCTCGTGGTTGGATTTTGAAGTGGAGTATTTGTGGTCTCAAATGGAATGACTTGAAAAGATAATGCGTTACTCTTTTCGTGAACCTGGACAACAATATTGTAGCCAATCTTTGATTTTTGTTTTGATATTGCCAATGCTAGGACCTCCATGAATTTAGGCTTTTGGACTTGTTCCAACCATAAGATGTAGGCTTCTATCACCATCCAACCCAATCCAAAAAAAGAATAAATCACCTTTTCAAGCTTGTAAACTATCAAAGAGGGGATTTTGAGGAAAGACATGAATTATTTGGGCATTGCAACACTCCACCTCTTGACGAGAAACTCTTCTTTCTACCACTAATTGTCTTCTCCTTAGGTACCCAAAATTCAGCTTTTAAGGAGTTACATCCCAAAGGATGTTCAAGGTAAGAAAAGGATACCAACTTCCAATAAGATGAGATTTGGCTGCATGATTCTTATTGATACCCACTAATCGATTTTTAGACATCTTGCTTCTCAACATGGAAATCTTGAAAAAGCAGTGAAGCACCTTGACCAACCACAAAACACTTGAATCATTGTCGTGGAGTGGGAATAGAATGTCATTTGCATATTGAAGATGAGAAACCTCCATCACGTTTTGCCAGTAAAGAGACCTCACAATAGTAGATTGGGTAGCTTTTTGGACCAAACTTCTCAAAACATCAACAACTTACCAAAAAACTTCCTCAAACAATGAACTTTTTTCTTGGCTTTTCATTAATGGTAACTCAATGTTTAATCTATATTGATATATGAGTATGAAATGCACAATATATAACATTTGGTATCAATAAGATATAAAATTTGTTAGAATATTATCCCATGCTCTCATCCACTCGCTAAAAGAGTACCCAAAGACAAGGATGGGTACTAATCCCAAAAGAGGCACACTTATGGGGGATACCCCACACAATGTGAAAAGGAGGCCACATTCGAGAATCATTGTCCATCCAAATGAACCAATTCTCTATTCTCTCTCTCTCTCTCACTCTCTCTATCTATCTATCTTTAAATTCTTGAGAAGAACAAACCAAATCATTGCCATGCATACACCACTCCAATGACCACGCGATTTTTTTTTTTTGGAATAATACTGTGTGAATGCCATAGCTCCAAAAATGGAAAGAAATGCTGATTATCCATAGCTCCATCCTATATCTTGATTGGGAAGTAAGACAGTATCTAGCCTAAACATACTGCGTGAAGGGGCAACTAGTAAATATGTGACATCTTGTTTTTTAAATCTCTTTTAAGAAGATGATTATTTATTTAATTTTTTTGAGAGCTAGTAAATTTAAAGAAAGATTTTGATAATATTGTTAAGTTTTGAATTAAATTAAAAAATTAAAAAAATATTGTAACCATGATTTTTTAGAAAATAAACTTCTTTTAAAAATTTTGTTATTATTATTTTTATTATTGTTATTATTTTTAACTAAGAAAATCACTTAGATTGCCTACATAGCAGATTTCCTTCATAGAGAGATTAGCCTTGCGCCAAGGCCTAGTCATCATGGTATGAGAATTTGATAAATTTTGGCCAAATTAGTTGAATTAATTAGGTAATTTAGATACATTAAAATGAATTCACTTGTAATTGTAGAATTACAAAATTTTGTTAAAATCTTCAAAAAAATCGACAAAGTTCAATTTTAAATCGAAGGTTCGACAGTCTTTGCAGAAAAATGCATTGTCGTAAAAAGGACATTTTTTTTTATGAAAGAGATTCTTCTGTATTATTGTAGAGATTGTAAAAAAAATCTCTCTATAAATGAAGAAGATTGATAGTGAGATGTGTGCAATTGGCAAGTGGCTATCCAATTGAAAGAAGAGTGAGTTGTAGGCTTGTAGCTTGAAGAAGAGATGATAGAGAGAAGAAAGAGAAAGAAAAAAAGCTTCGAGCTTAAGAGGAGAGTCGTTGAGAGAAGAGTGAAAAACGAGAGTTGTTTGTTGTAATTGGTTATAATATGGGAGGAGCGGAATAGAAGACTGTTTTTAAATACTGCAAGATCGGATAGTATGCTTTGGGAGAGATCAAACATTTTGTTTGCTAGTTGGATCTCTACTTCAAAGCTAGGATTAGGATATAGTTTTTCGGACTGGTTATGTAAAGGAGGTTCAATCCTCCAATCTGTTCTTATAGCGCATTGTATGCATGATGAAAACTGATGCCGGATACCTCATCTGGCCGTTTTGTACCTATCTCTCATAATTAATATATTAGTTTCTGTTTCAAAAAAAATTGGTTATAAATATTAAATATACTTGTGCTTGCAGCGATTGGGGAGCTAGCGATTAGTTGAGCTAGGGTTTATGCTTACATGACCATTAAGGTTTGACAAAAAATTTCTCTTTTTTTTATTGTAGTTTTAAGTTAATATCTGTGATGTGCATTAGACATTGTTAATGTTAAAATATATATTTGAAACTATTGTATATATTGTTTTAGATTTAAAAATGAATATATTAATGTTTGTTTTCATTATTTTTAAACAAAACTATGCATATTTTTGCATTTACATAAAGTTTTTTGAACTTTCTAAAGTTGGCAAGTTTTTACAAATTTTTTTTTTCGAATTTCTTTAACTCTTCGAATTAATTCTAATTTTCAAATGTCGAACTTTGGGCTAAGTTGAATTTTTGTTCCTTGCTAGTTATATCTTATCAAAGTCAAAATTTCTAAATACATAAATTGCTGGTAGCAAAAAGTAAGTTCCAATTAAATTTAATATAACATACTGTTCCTTAGGTCTTAAATACTCAAAGGACTAGTTCATCTAATATAGTACCACTAAATCGAACTTTACATCGCATGATAGTCTAATACATTCGATCTAAATAAACAAATAACAAAATTGTTGAAAATCCTAGTCTTTGTTTTCCTTAGCTTCCATTTGTTCTTGTGAGAAAATGAATTTTGTGTGCTCAAAGAGCCTATTGGATCCATGAGACGTAACTTTATAATTGATTTTGCACATTCATATGAACAGGCGCAAACACTTGTTAAAATCATAGGCGATTTAACCATTTGCTTGTTTCTGTTGGAATGTCAGTAGGGCCAAGGGCGATGAACCCCTATGTGGTTTGCCGTCCAGTGCATCACTCTTGCCAAGTTTTACAGTAAACTTCCATAAGCAGCAACAAAGTCAAGCAACAAGGCAACAATGCTTGGCCCCTTGTAGCACCACTAATGGTAATAACACTATGCGTTAGAAGAGTCTAGCAAAATATGCCAATGATCCAATGTCAGATGTTGCAATATTAACTGTCTGACATGTGGTAAATCCTCCTCCCATTGGTCATTGAAGAAGAATCTATCAATTCCGGACGTGGCAATTTCTCTTCTTCCATTAGACCGAGTGTAGGGAAAATTGAGTAGCCTTGTTTCTCTTAGTCCAAGCTCATTGATCTGGTCATCCAAGTTCTTCATGGTGCTTGATCTCATTTTGCAGTTCAACTTCTCACTTATGCATCTTGTTGCATTGAAGTTCGCACCCATGCACCATGGCCTTAAAAGGAAAGTGGAGAGACCCACTAATTCATTCCAAAATTTCCTTATCTCTTTCATGTTACAACGGTTGTAAATTGTCGAAAACGACCTCTCTTTATTTTCTAGACCTCTCTCTTTATATTCCTGCTGTCCCATAGAGTAGCTATTCATCTCAAGATCCCCATTGAAGGAATGTACTCCCTCTAGACGTATCTTTTTCTCCATAGAGAAGCAATTAGGTCTTGTGCTAGTTTCTCTCTTTTTACTTCATGAAGGGTGACAATGTCTAGTCGAGTAGCTTTGATTGTTTTCCTAATTGTTTGCCTCTTCATATTGTTACTGTAGCCGCTTATGTTCTAGCTCACAATTTTCATTGGAAGGAACTACAGTCCTTGGTAACCTTTGTTGAGATTGATCACTTTGGGTCTAGCTCGAAGAATTCCACTTCAACATATTGTAGAAAATTTGCGACCTTGTTTGCCTCTTCGTCTAATATGGGTGAGTGGCCATTGGAAGTTTTTCCATTGTTTTCCTATAATTGATCTTGATTCCCTTCTTCGTGTGGGCTATTTGGGATTGGTTCATGGTTATTCACTTCATGTAGGTCTTCACCTACATGGGGAGATGAGAATTTAATTACTGAATGTACCTTTTAATTGAAGTATTCCTCCATGGAATCTTCACTGTTATCTTCGTCATTGCCTTTTTGTTGGCCTTGGTGTGGATGCACTCTTCCAGTTCCAAAGAAAAGTTTGTTTCTTCTTTGTCAACTTGGAATTTTAGAATCAAATGAGGTGGCTCACGATTGCTTAGCCCATTTTTTGTAGAGGCCTTTGATTCTTTGTTTTTCTCTCCTACAATAAACATTAATGTTGTTGATGGGCACACTTTCTTTATTCCTTAGGTTAACAAGAGGCCCAAATTCATTTTCTTCCTGTCAAACTGAGCTTTTATCTCTATTTTGGCCCGCTTATCAACTGTCTATTATGAGTTGTTCATCTACATCTTTGTGTTATGTGACAGTTTAATGGAAGGTTCTATGGGAGTCTTGTTGATGTCTAGTCATATTGCCTTTGATTGCTTGAGATTATCCTCTTGCAACCATCTTCTTCCCATACTACTTTGCTCCATCTTGCTTTTCCTCTGATCTGCATCCATGCCATCTTCTTTGATTTGCGCTTCCCTTTGTCAAATCCCTCTTTGTGGTGGTTGGGCAGCTGAGATGGCAAGGCTTCTCTTATAACCTTTTCCACATTTGGACACCATTTCTTCTCCAAATTTGCCTGGCGAAGCTGTGGAACTTCATCTTCATATTAGAGACCATGACTTTTGTGATGTCGAGAGGGCCACCACACATTTTTGGGATCTTTTCGAATGTTACCGTACTCCATTTTTTTTTGGAGAACTTCCATCTATGCCAATCTGATTCCTTCTACATTCTATGATTTTATTCACCCAAATCTCTTGGTCGTGATATATCTTTGAGATATAGAAGCCAACCTTGAATGCCGTGAACTTGCCCTGTAGAAGTGTTTTTGCTTCTACTGCATCAAAACACTACATCGTGGCCTTTGTTGCATCTATGATATGCAAATTTGGATCACGTCATAGCATTTTCATCACTTCTTTACCAATCTCTTCCAAGTGCATCTTGTTCGATTTCCTTGTTACCAACAACTTTTGAGATTTAATGCCTTTCTTCTTTTTTGGTTTTTGTTTTTTATTGAAGAGATGTTGTTGCTGCTTTCTTCTTCGTCTTCATCTCTCCTTTCTTTTGGCATTTTTTTCTTTTGTAGAAGTCATTTTATTTCCATTTTTGATTTCTTTTCCTTTCTTTACTCCTTCAATCCCATCTTTCTTTTGCACCCTCATCTGGTCCATTTTTTGACTGTTACTTGAGCCTTTCTTTGCCGTATGCTCTTCTTCCTCCAATGCGAGCCAAAGTTTTTGCCATATTTTTGAACTAGCTTCTTTTGGAAAGAAGATGCTTTGGTGAAAAGCTTGAGCTGTTTTTGTGACTCTCCAGAAGTTGCTCTGGTGTATGTGTATGTTTCAAGCAGGATGGAGCAATTTCTCTCATTTATGACACGTTTGAATCTATCATCCCTAGGGACATCCATGGCTTGCCTTACAATTTCTTTCATCCAACTAACCACACTTTTGCCTATTGTAGTGCTGTATTTTTTAATCCTCGTTTCTTCTTGGGTGACGACCTTTGAATTTTCAAGGGAGGAGCACACCTTGAACAGCTTGAATCTTGACTCAAATGTGACTTTTTGTCCAGTTTCCTTGTCGGAATCTCCCTCTCGTGACTAATAGATGCATGTTTCTCCATTTCTATTTAATTTTTTGTTTCACTATCTATTTCATAGTTATTTTCCATTGATTCTAGTTTATACCATTTTTTGGTGGTTTCTTCTTCTTGCGCCTTACTTCTTTTCACTATGGTCCGACCATCATGTCCGTCTACTACAATAGATTTTTCTTAGTCTTTTTGCATGTAATGATGACCGCCATTTCCATGTTTTTGTCCACCAGTCAGCTTGAAACATGACTGATTTTGAGAATAAAATGATGATGTAAAAGAAGAGTACAAACAACAATAATTAATGTACTTACTGCGAAAAGGATTTTGTGAAGTTTGAAGATTTGGTTGCAGAATTTTGCCAGTTCCTTTTCCTTGAATTGCCTGATGAAGTGAAACAGATCAAGAGAAAGAGCACTAAGGGGTGTTCTAGTTGGAATGAAGATTAATATGAGTTGTTGCCTTTAAATATGAAAGAAAAATCTGGGGAGTTATGTTATGGGAAGGAGAAGAGATGCATTGATGTTTGAAGAGTTATCTAGTTGAGTGAAGGGGTGCATAGGACTTAATTAGAATAGTGAGATATATGGAACTTCGTGCAAGTCTAGAGCAACGATCATAAAACTGGAAGATCAAGAAGGCAATCTGGTAGAAGAAATGAAGACATCCAACAGTTGATCATTAATTATTATGATCGGCTGTTTCAAGAAACTCCTGACTGTAGATGGGAAGTTGAAGGCCTCCAATGGAATCAAATTTTTGAGGTAGACAGTGTTTGGTTGGAGAGGGATTTTTAAGAAGAGGAAATAAGAGCAGCTGTCTTCAGCTGTGATGGTAACCAAGCCTCGGGACCTGATGGATTTACTATGTATTTCTTTCAGAAGGAATGGGAAACAAATAAAAAGGACCTATGTGAAGTCATGAAGGAATTCCATGGAGATGCTGTGATAAACAAAAGAGTCAATGAGACGTACATCTGCCTCATTCCCAAGAAGTACAACTCCATGAAGGTGACTGATTTTAGACCCATAAGCTTGATCACAAGTCTCTACAAGATCTTATCTAAGACCCTAGCTAACAGATTAAAGATGGTTCTGCCAAAGATCATAAGCGAGCATCAAATGGCATTCGTTCAAGACAGACAGATTATAGACGCAATTTTGATTGCCAATGAAGTAGTTGAGGATTATAGGGTCAAAGACAAAGAGGGTTACTGCTCAAGGTAGACTTTGCCAAGGCTTACGATTAAGTCAAATGGAGTTTTTTGGATTTTGCCCTCAAAAAACAAGGATTTGGAGAGAGATGGAGAAGTTGGATTCAAGGCTACCTCCAGACAGCAAGCTACTCAATTTTTATTAATGGAAGGCCGCAGGGTAAAATCTATGACCATAGAGGCTTACGGTTGGGCGACCCGTAACGAAAACAAGGAATGAAGGAAGGAATGTTATAAGGAATGAAGGTGGGCAAAGATAACATCCCTCTAACTCATTTGTTATTTGCTGATGATTGTTTGATATTCATGCAAAAAAGAAAAACAAAAATTCAATAGGTTTTGAACGCTCTTAGAACTTTATGTTTGTTGTCGGGCTTAAAGATTAACGAAAATAAGAGCCAACTACTGGGAATTGACACTGATTCGAAGGAAATCAAGAACATAGCAGAAGAGATGAAGGTGAGCCGAGGGGAATGGCCCCTTATGTACTTAGGGATGCCCTTGGGGGGAAATCCCTTTAAAAATGATTTTTGAGATCCTGTTATCCAGACTATTAGAAAGACTGCGGGATGGAAAAGGAGCTACTTATTTAGAGGAGGAAGATTACTCCTTTTGAAATCAGTCCTAGAGAGGCACTGTCGACCTACTATATGTCCATTTTCAAGATTCCAAAGAAGGTTGCTGCAATTATAGAGAGGCAGATGCGGGACTTCCTATGGAAGCAGGAGGAAAATGAGAAGGGTCATAATCTTGTTAATTGGAAGCAGGTTTGTAGACTAATAAGCCAAGCTAACAGTTTAGTTTTTGTGGGAATCCTTGTATGCCAAATGAAATCCACCGGCATAGCACTTTGATTTGTTCTCCTATCACTCAGCTCGGACATAAAGGAATTGACTGAAAATTTTTTTGATCCTTTGCCTATCCACAATGGTCGGTCCTCACTGCTATCTTCCACTTGATGAAAGTTTTATAACATGTCCATTAAATCACTGATTTCTTGAACAATTCCTTCTCCTATATTCCTGTTTATATGATGATTCCACCCCCAAACTCTTCTGTTATCTGCATTGCTACTAGTTCTAAAGTTAGCCATTGGTCCTTCCTTCATATCAGAAAGTCTAAAAGCATTGGAAAATTTTTGCTTTAGAATTTTTGAGCCGCACCATTTCTCCCCTTTCAATTTGAGGATTACCATTTCCATATTCAATTTTGCTGTAGTCACCTCTGCCACATTCACTAGACCACATCTTTTTGCGATGTGCATGTAGGTCTCCATATTCCATTTGTATGGATGTATCCCTTTGACTCCAATCCAAGCATAACTACACTCTATCATTCTCATTTCCCCTACCATGTTGTCCTCCTGCCTTTCTGCATTGAACATGCTTTTTTGTGTTCTTTCCTTTTCTTTGAGCACCTTCCTGGTCTCCTCCTCATTTTAAAAATTGAGGATTATCTTCCCTACATCTAGCGAAATCTCCTTCAATTTCCTCCTTGTAGTTCTCTCGAATTCCTTTTGCACCTGCTCCCATTGTAACAATTGATGGAATCATCCTTCTAATTAGGATCGTCCCTCCTCTACTTCCTTTTTGTCTTCCTTCCTTCATTTTCTTCTTAGTCTTCCTTCGTTTCTTTTCTCCTTTTTCGATCCCACTTTTTCCATCGTTATCCCCTTCATCACCCTTGCCTCCTTTTTATGCATGTTCCTTTGTTCCATCCTCCTTCTGTTTTTGGGCTCTTTCTCCATCATTGCCACATCTAGAGCCTCCAATAATTTCTTCCACCTTGTAGATTCCTCTTCCTATAGGATGTATATGGCCCTCTGGTAGCCCAGGATAAACTTTGAGATCCTCATAAAGCTTCCTCGTTCATTTGAATATGATTCAACCATTACCACATAGTCTTCTCCCTTCTGAACCTTTTTGAGTATTCGTCCTTTGGTGAGTCAATTGCTTCTTCCGCTTGTCTCTTTAGCCAAATATCTTCAAAGTTTGCTAAGGAGATGGAGTATTCTTTTGTCCTTGTCTCTTCCTCTAAGTATCATTTCAATCCGATCACTCTATACTAGGAATCTTTTATATTTCATGTTGAAGGTCTCAATCAACAACAATCCTACTTCCTCACTTTCTCTTTTTACCAGGTGTCTTCCTTTTATTCTTTTCGTTACTCCACCTCATAACTCCTCGCTTATCTCACCACCCATCTTCATTACTCCCCTTCTTTATTCCTTCATTCCTTTCACACTTGTGCCTTGTGAGACCCTTTCTTCAGCTACACACGGTGTACTTATACTCGTCCTTCCTAATCATTGTTCATCCTTCCTCTAGAGGACCATTCCTCGCTACCTTGAGCTACGTTCTTTGACTCGTTACAGGTATTTCCATGAACTTTCTTCTTGCGTTTCCTTCCTTCTCTCTTCTGATCGTTTTGAACTAGGCCACTCTTTGTTTCTCCATATCGTTCCTGTGAATAGGTTTTTCACTCATCATCATAGTTTTCGATACAATCATTAACTTAAGTCCAAATTCCACGAGTGCAATATGCTGATGACTGTCTTCTTTTCCTCAACAATGATTCCACTAACTACAAAACAACATGAAGATATTACTTATAATTTCTAGACGTTTAGGCCTTACAATATGTTTGACCAAAAGTCAGATTACTATGCTGAATATCACTAGAAATTCTACCTAGGGAATGGTGAAAGCTATGGGAGTTTCAGTTGGCTAGAGGTCTCTAAAATACCTAGGATTGCCATTAGGAAGAAACCCAAGAAAGATTTCCTTGTGGGAACTAGTTATATAGACAATAAGGAAAAGGATGGAGGGTTTGAAATGTAGTTTCTTATCAAGGGGAGGATGGTTACTCTTGCTAAAAAAGGTACTGGAGGATATAGCCACCTATTATATTAAAGATGCCGGTGAAGGTAGCTAAGTGAATTGACGGGATGGTGGACATTCTTATGGAAAAATGGTGAATGAAGAAAAGGGAGTAACTTGATAAAGTGGGCATAGGTCTGTAAATCAGTGGGACAAGGAAGCTTGGGTATATTGACATACTTAATAGGGATAAGGCATTAGCAAGGAAGTGGTTATGGTCGTTCTATAACAATGGAGAAATACTAAGGGCAAAAACCATTAAAAGTATCAATTGATTTAGTAATAGTGGCACTAAGGTTGCTATTCACCCAAGGGCAACCTATAAGAGGTTGTGGAAGTTTATTCATTCGATTTGTGCATGGTTTCTAATGTGTAAAATGGAAAGTAGGTGATTAGAAAGTAATTAAATTTTTGGAGAATCATTGGTGTGGCCCTCGCTCTCTTTGTATTTAATTCCCATAGATTTATAGCAATTCTACTCTTTGCGAAGCAACTATTACCTCATTCCATTTAGGTGGAGGGACAGATGACCAGTATCGGCAGGGATGGAATTTGAAGTTCCGAAGGAATTTGGGAGGTCATTATATTTGGATTAGCTTGAAGGTGTAGTGCCTTAAAATAGGGAAGATAGGAAATGTCGACTACAGACTCGTCAGGGACCTGCTCTAATTCTTTCCTTAAATTCCTATCTCAAGCCAATTTATCCAATTTGTCCACTCAAAAGACTATCAACAAGTTTCCAAACTCTTTTGGTCTGCCATAATTCCCATCGAAGCAAAAATCTTGGGCTGGCCGATCAACCTAATGAGACTTAATAGTGCAAATATGCACAAATGAAGAACCCTAACTTGTTCCTCTTCCCTTCTTTGTGCTATTTGTGTAGGAAAGTAAATGAGGACGTCCAACATGTGCTTGCCAGATGTGCATTCGCAAAGAGCATGTGGCGGAGTTGGAGTAACAACCATGAAAAGATGATTGCACTTGAGAGGAAAGCCTTTTTGAAATGCCACCCACCCTTAGGAACTCAACTGTAGGGAATTGTTGAAAGTGTATCCCATTTGTGGTACTCTACTCAGCATGGGAGGAACATAATAGGGGAGTATTCTAAGATAAATTCACAACAGTTGTGGGTTCTTCTCAGGTAGTGATATGGTTATGTACGACTACTGGAGAGTGCACGCGGGAAGGATGATGACATACTAAGGGCGATGGGAGACGATCAGAATACAGCGCGTACCACACCGACATCCGTACACAAGGAGGCAACTGATCACAGAGGACGGAAAAAGACATCGGAAGACAAAGAAACAAGACTAAACAACGAGAACATGAAGGCTCGCCAAGGAAGAACACTGAGATAACAAACGTGAGGAAAGGTACATAGAGGAATATTCTTACCTAACATGAGACAAAAACGGACAACGATGGATGGATGCTGGTACAACGTAGGAAGAGAAGCAGTAAATACACACCACAACAACAGAGATCGGAAACATTGGTTACTAGTTACCAAAAGAGGAAAGGACATTCAACTATTATCCGAGCCAGTGAACTCTGTAAATGCAAGGTGATGAAGATGACAAATGGGGAATGGGGTAACATTGGTTACTACGTGCCATTCCCCACGAGATTTAAATTTTTCTCGATTTGTCACTCGAAAGATTGCAAGAAGGCCATAATACAGGTCATCAACAATCGTCATTTTCACATTGCAGTCACTAAATTTTTCTCGTTCAGCCTTTGTACATCTTTTGATCTTTTATGAAATTAGTTTCTTTTCAAAAAAAAAAAAGAAATTCCCATAAACAATAATTGCTAGTTTGTGCTGGCTTTACTAAAACCAATCCATTAGGATGGGTGTGCATTTTGTCGAGTAGAAGTCAATGTCAATATATTTTGAACTCTCCCCATGCTATTGTCATTGTCTTTACCAATATAAAAATGGAGTACAATTGTCTTCTTTGGATAGTTTAGACTCTTATAGAACCACCTTTGGCGTTCTTGAATGTTTGAACAATAATAATGCAAGTCCATCCTCTATTAGAGCATTTGAAACCACCTTGATGAGGGTTTTATTCGCCTTCTTTGGAGATGTCCTAGCACCATTTCCTTCCTTAGTTGCAAGTTTTTTCTTATCATATGTCAAGCAATTCAAGAAGCTCTTTTATCCAACCCAAAAAAGCAGAGGTATTAGTAGTGATGTGGACCACTCTACTACTAGGAATCTCAAAAATCTCAACCATTGTGAATATGAGTAACAATGCGTAACTGGTAGTGTGAGAGATGGTGGTGAATGATTAATTTCAGTGGGCACAAGGTGGAAGGGGAATGGTTAGGGGAAAGAGGTCTGGGATATGGTCGGAAGGTGAGATTTGAAACAAAGATGAGCAAGATTTTGGTTGCAATGATATCTGAAGGAGCAGGGTTGTAGGTAGTAGGATAAATCTGAGGAAGGGAGTACAGCAAGGAGGAAGGCGCAAGTGGTGAGACTAGTCATTAGAACAAATTATAGTCAGAGTTCAACTATCTAGAGCCAGTAAATCTGAGAAGGTTTCTTATAGATGTATACGTACTCAATTTTCTTTTCAATGGGTTAACTATTCGACGTTGAACAGGGATGATTGGAGTTACAATACAGAAATATTTGTTGGAGAATTTCACCAGTTATATGTACATACATACATGCATACATATTTACTCTCTCTCTCTCTCTCTCTCTCTCTCTCTCTCTCTCTTTCTCTCTCTCTTGTTCTAACATGTTTATTGTCTCTAACAGTTTTGCTTGTCCGGTTGTCTGTTACATTTGACAAAAAGTTTAACTGATATTTATTTTTATGATATCATTTAGAAGTCGAGAGTGAAGTGGTTGAAAGTATTGAATACAAAACACAGAAAATAAGTCCGATTTGGCTC
>JAJIYU010009229.1:0-17245 GCA_030144865.1 Tinospora cordifolia | reverse complement strand
ATATTAGTCAATACTTGTATTTATACTTTATTTTTGTTTATTTATCTTACTAAACCTTAATTTTTCATTTAATTATCAAATTAAGGTTTTATTTGTTTAATTTTCACTATAGCTCTAATTTATTTTATTTTTCATGTGTTATCCCGCAATTTGTACTCAAGAGAATTTTGAAATTAATTTATTTGAAATTATTTGACAAAATTTTGGGGTATTACATAAATGGTACAAAACCTTAATTTATGCCATGATTTGCAAAAGAAACCATTGAATAAAATAATTTCATAACATTAATTATTTCTAAAATTCAAGGTATATAAACTTTGAGTATATTATAGCAGAATGATTCTTAAATAACAAAATTGGGCCAAAATACCCTTACAATTAAATAAACTTTCTAAAGAAAATGTTCTAAGGAAAATGATGCCTAAATGGCTATTATATTACCTCTTTTATCAATTTCCTAAAAAGTTAGAAAATGGAAGGGTGAGCACAAAGCCCAGTACATCATTCTACACATTTAACTTATTATTTCAACAAATAAAGCATTCAAGATAAACACTTTCAAACATTATGTGATTCAATCAATTTCTTCTTTGAAGTTGTATTAAAGACTAAAAAGAGTTAACTTCAGTGTTCCTATAAATATACTTGTCCAGGGAGAAAAAGGGCAGTCCTTTATGCCAAATTCTCCTGGATTCAGGACGTCAACCAAGTATTTTGGGACCTTACCTATGTAAACTAGAAACAAATTCAAAGTTGCATCTTGAGAACACCTACAATAATCCTTGTGGAATATTGCATTGGTACATGGTTATAATGTCATCTAATCTTTCATAAAATATAACAAAACTAAAATATAGACTAACATGATTAAATTTGGCATGTGAGCATATTGAAAACATAACAAGCATCAAAATAGCACACAATATATATGCAATCTTAAACATGGGAAATCTAAGCATGGTATGCATAATCAATGAGGATAAAACATGTATATTCGGGCACGAATATCTTATTGAAAGTAAAATAATAAGGCAAAACTCAGAAATCACTTCCACCTCAAATAGTTTTTTTCTTCTTGAATCCTCTATAGAATCTCCTTCAGATCTCCCCAACTGCTAGCACAAAAATTTATGCAACACTTCGTTACTACTACTCCAACTGCTCTTTAGAATAGGTAAAGAAAAAGAGGGAGACAAAAAGAGCAAGAAAGAACTGAACAGGGTAAAAAGAATGATGCTCTTGCTTGGGTTTATGTAAAGTTCTAATGAGCATGAATTGGTAAGTTTGGAGTGTCTTCATTGTAGAAACCTTTCTAAAACTCTTTTTTTTTCCATTTTGTTTGTTTTCTATACATAATAATTAGTAAGTAAAGTTTTTAGAAATTGCTAATACATTATTTTGGGTTGATTTCATTTTAGAAACCTTTCTAATTCTCTATTTTTCTTGTTTCCCAAGCCCATATATTAGTAAGCAATTATTTTATAAGTTGCTAATACATTCTTTTGAGTTGATTTCATTTTAGAAACCTTTCTAATTCTCTATTTTACTTGTTTTCCAAGCACATATATTAGTAAGTAATTATTTTATAAGTTGTTAATATATTCTTTTTAGTTGATTTCATTTTAGAAACATTTTTCTAATTCTCTAATTTTCTCATGTGAAGAGAATGATGGTTTTACAGAGTGTAGATTTTTAGCAACTTTCGTAGTTATTTTTGTTTCTTATTTTTCATTTTGACCATCTTTTCCCTTTGGTTATATTTTTATTTTACCTACTTTATTTTATACCTTGGAATATACATAATTTTACATCAAAAAATTCTCAGTTAATGTCGATTCTCATTTTGGCCACTTATGAGTTAAAATATATAAAATCTTGTATCTCTGAAGTTTCATAAAATTCTCAAGGATTAATTTTATTTTATTTAATTAAATTTTGTATAAATTTTCATGGTATTACAATAAGTCTTGTTTCAAGTAAAGCTAAACATTAAAAGCAAGATGGGTTATCCCATTTGAGAGGGTCTATTGCTAAGTAGACTCAATCTCACCGCCTGACTGAAGCTTGTCCCACCAACTCATACAAGCGATCGAAGATGAATAACATGCTTGAAATTTTTTTTCTATCATAAAGGATGGAGTATTATAATATAGGGCAAAATGTACGAGAATACAAAGATGATACCAAAGGTGGCATCGACAATAGATATGGGTTGTTGGTTTGATTGAGGAGCCTTTCAACTAGGTATTGAGACCCTAGGTCTAACAAAAGGACCATGGGTAAAAACTTGAGTGTTGTCAAAGATGACATTGTGGATCATGAAAGAAAATTTTAAGGACATAGGTTAAAGACTAAAAATGTGTGAAAACAAAACACTTGTTTGGTTAAGACATGAAATCGGGAGAACCTTGTATCTCTAGTTTTTGTGTGGTGTGTGACGCATAAGAATTTAGGGGTATGAAGGAATCCTAGATTCGAAGATTGACGGTCCATGTTTGGTGAATGATCGCTGACTTTGGAAGATCTTGTGTCCATATGCTTAGCTGGTATGGGACAGTTGAGTATAGTGGGCCTTGGGAGGCCTAAGTCATCACGACATTTGTAAGATTGTTTGGGTGTAGGGAAATCTCTAGGTGGAAGCCTATGTCACTAGGCAAGAGTGGTATAGGACGCTCAAACTCTAATGCAAGGAGGAAAGCTTGGAATTTCTCTATGCTAGCGTGAAATTTTATGGTTAAATGACTATTAGAATCTATGCTATATTTATTTTAACTTCATGAGTATTATATTACTTATCTTGTGATCATGAAACCAAAAATCCTGTACCCAACAACATCAAAGGACCTTGAAAATCCTCAAACAAAACTTAGAAGAATAAAGTGATAGGCCACTAAACAAATTGAGAACCTAGAGATATGAATCTAGCATTATGATAACATGAATGAAAACCTGAGGAATTTGACAAAACAATTGACCTAGGAAAGATAAGCTATTATCACAAGTTTGGAAAAACATTTTTGTATCCCTAGGATAAAAAAACATAGGTTTGCATACACCCGAATTGGATTGAGTTGAGATTATGATTCTCCATTATGATGCCTTATCAGATATTAAAATGGATTTTGAGTTGGAGATAATGGCAAAAACCTGAGGAAATGCAACCAAGGATGTGAACACTGATGTGTCTAGTCAAAGGGATCAAAGGGCACTTGTGGCAGCAATAGCTCCCATTAGAACAATTTTATTGCTAGCTAGAGATGTTGGCAGAGATCATTCGATAGGTGGTCCAGAAGGTTATGAGGCTTCTACCTTATGCACAAAATCGGCCTCCAATATAGCCAAAGCCCTATCCTAATGCTTATTAGACCCTGTTACCGAATGGTCCAATAACACCAAACTAAGTTGTCATTGAAGACAAAGAACAAAGAAACTTATTGATTGAGTTCTAAAAATTGTGCCTGAGTACCTTTGATGGAAAAGTGGATCACATGGCAACTAACGTATGGTTTTCGAAAATGAACAAGCATCTGCAAGTTCTGGGGGCAATTGGCCTTAGAGGAGTAGCTTTGGTTGTACATCAGTTCATTGAAACTGTTTATTAATGGTGGGAGATGATCATGAATGACCCTAATACCGACTCAAATATGACATGGGAGCAACTTAAGAAGTCATTCTATGATAACTTCTTCTCCATAGCTACTATGAGACAGCTGGAGTCAAAGTTTGTATGATTGACTCAAAGAATAATGTTGATGAATAAATATGAGGAAAAGTTTACTGAGTTGTCATGGTTTGCTCTAGAGTTGACCAAAGATGAGTAAGCCAAGGCTGACAAATTTGCAAAAGGACTACGGGTGGAGATTAGGAAGCTAATGGTTCCTTTGAGGCTAATTACATTTAAGGAGATGATAGTTAGAGCTTAATTGATCAAAAGGGAAATTAACTTTGAACAGTTCCTGACGGACCAAAACAAGAGGCCACAAAATGATCAAAAGGCAAAGAATTGAAACAAGAAGTAGAACCCCTATCGGAATGATGGACATAAGGCACCTTAGAATCATCAGCAAGTTTAGCAGTATCCACAGGCTCAACCCAACTATGCTAAAGAAGAGTGGAAGGAGCAAGCAAAAAGATAGGGGCTATGTTTTCACTACAATCAGAGGGGACATATAGCTAAGAATTGCTCACCAAGAGCATAGTTCCAACTCCTTAGCTACAACACCAATACCATCAGGGTGGAAGACAAGACGGTCGTCCTCAAGGCAGACTATACAACAACAGCCCTGGCAGACTAATAACAAAGGCAAAATTAGAATTAAAACCAAGGTCATGGAGAAAACCAAATTAGATTTTTTACCAATGTAGATGTTCAAGATGATCAAGTTCCTGTTGTGGAACGTATATTGCTATTTTTTAATGTTGCTATAAAACTTTTGTTTGATTTGGGTGTGACCAAATCTTTTTGTTGCTAAAAAATTAGTGGATAGGTTACAACTAGTAGCCAATGCCTGCCTATGACATGGAATGTATCCACACCCATAGAGACTACTGTTATCTAAAAAAAAATTTGTAGTTATAACCTTAAATTGGAGATAAGCTAATCTCAACGACCTTTGTATACTTTCGTTTCATGGATTTGATGCAATAATATGGATGGACTAGTTAACACAGTATCAGGCATGGATAGATTGTCCCAAAAGGAGGGCAACTATAACATCACCATCAGGAGATACCCTTGGCATCAATGGCAATATGCAAAGATTATTAGAAGTTTGATGGTAAAAATGTTAAACTGCTTAAAGCAAGAAGTGGATTTCAAAAAGTTCTTACAGGAAGACAATAAAGAACCAAAGAAAATCCCAAACCTAACGGTGGTTCAAGATTATGTAGATATGTTTCCAAATGATTTAGCAAGAGTACCACCAAACAGAGAAGTTGAATTCGAGATTGAAGTTCACCCTAGAACCAATCCCACAGCCATACCTCCCTACCGAATGGAATAATAGAGTTGATTGAGTTAAAGACTTAGCTAGACAAGCTCTAAGAACAAGGATTCATTAGACCAAATGAATCATCATGGGAAGCTTCAATGTTGTTTGTAGAGAAAAAAGATGGATCCATGAGGTTATGTGTCGACTATCAAAAATTGAATCAGGCAACAACAAAGAATAAGTATCCTTGTCAAGGATAGATAACTTATTCAATCAATTAAGAGGAGCCACTTATTTCTCCAAAATTGATCTTGAGTCAAGATATCATTAATTGAGGATCCGATAGTAAGATATACACAAGAAGGTTTTTAGGACTCAGTTTGTGTACTTCAAGTTCATAGTGATGACATTTGGGTTTTACCAATGCACCAACGACATTCATGGATCTGATGAACAAAGTGTTTAGGTAATACCTTGATTAATTTGTAATAGTATTCATAGATAACATCCTAATTTACTCCAAGTCCAAAGATGAACATATATATAGCACTTAAAGATTGTATTGAAAACACTTAGACAAAACCAATTATATGTCAAGTTCAATAAATGCGAGTTCTAATTGAAAATGGTCAAATACTTTAGGCATGTAGTTTTAGTAGAAGACATTTTTGTAGATCCTGAAAAGGTGGAGATTATTACAGATTGGAAGCAACCTAAGACCGTGACAGAGATTAGGAGTTTCTTAGGCTTAGTTGGATACTACAGGAGATTCATCCAAGATTTCACCAAGTTAGCCGAACCCATGACCAAGTTGACCGAAAGAGGGGTCAAGTTCAATTGGCATGAGAAGTGTGAACAATCATTCCATTAATTGTAGAAGATATTGACTTCAACCCCCATAATAATCACCCTACACATAGTGTTGGATATGTTTTATATACAGATGTTTTGCAGAACAAATTGGGTGTTATACTAATGCAAGAAGGAAAGGTTGTTGCTTTTGCCTCACGACAACTAAAAATTCATTAATAAAATTATCCAACATATGACTTAGAACTACCCACCATCATATTTGCCCTGAATATTTTGAGACATTATTTTTGTGGTGAGAGATTAGATTTTTTTTTTAGATTACAAGAGTCTAAAGTATATCTACACTCAGAGAGAGTTAAATCTCAAGTACCAGAAATGGATGAAATTTCTTAAGGATTATGATTTTCAATGGCATTGCCATCCAAGGAAGGCCAATATAGTGGTAGATGCCTTGAGTAGAAAATTTAACAAACAAGATAAGGAAAAGGGTTAAATGTACCAATTAATTGAGGATTTCAACCTTGATGTCACTTCAAACGAGAAGCAGGCGTATCTTTACAATGACTTGCCAACTAGATCTTCTATGCTAGATCAAAGATGAATAGAGGCAAGATAAGTTATAACACCCCGACCCCTGATTCTTGTCACCAACACTGCTAATTGGGCATTTTCGTCTCTCACCTCGAAATGGAATCAAGTCAAACATGTGGTCATTCCTGTTTTCAATATTCGAGAATTAGGATATTACTTTTGTTCTTTCTTTCTCATAACCATCTTAATAAAACATCAGAGTGCAAAAATATAACAATAGTATGTATGACTAGAACATAAGGATGGTGTGATAATTAAACAAAACTCATCAATAATGAAAGACTGGCCCCACCTTATGCTGATAACTGATATTAAACATGCTGAAATCTAAACTAAACATACATGAACATGCTAGGAATTCAAAATAAAAAGATAGTGTTCTAGAAATCCCCTCCACCTTATCATGTATTCTCCCAAAAATTCAGCAAAGGTTCCCAACATCCACGTACTTCCAAGCACCAGCAAAAATCACTCCAATCAAACTCACTGTAATAAGGAAATTGAAGCTTCTCACTTATGAGCACAAAAGAAAAGAGAAGATCGAAGAGATGCCAAGAAGAAGGTTTTAGAGAGAATAAGAAGAAATCTCAATTCTTATTCTTTGGATGCAACGAATGAGAACCTAGAGAGGGTTTATATAGATTTTTAGTGAGTATAAGGGGACGTCTTTGCAGTCTTAGGCAGCTAGGGTAGCTCACAAAATTTGGGCAAGTTTCCAAACACACAAGGGGATGGCTTGGCAAGTGTGCTCATGGTTGCAAGTGGGACCACTTATGGGTTTTCAAATTCAAGAGATATGATGTAATACCTGAAATTTGAGTTAAATAATAATAATTATAATAATAATAAATAATAAATAAATAATAATAATTTGGCAGCATTGTTGTGTAGGTGACACTGTTTGGTCAGCAACGATTATCGGTGGTACTATTCAAAAATACAATACTATTCACAGATACACACTGATCATAAATATATATTGTAGCGCATTGTAGCATATTGTTTTGTTGACAATTACTGTAGCGCATTGTAGCACTGTTCATCCAAGACAAAATTACTTTTGACACACTATAGCGCACTGTTCACTACTGTTCATTTTTGTCCTTTTGTGCAATAAAATCTATATAATCCTCCTCCCCCTCAATTCTAAAAATTTATTCTAGCAAAAAAGAAATAATTTAATTGCTTACTCTATTTTCTTTTCTCGTTTTTGGCTGTTTTAAAGAGCAAATATGGTAGTAGGAAGGGAAAAACCCTAGTTTCTGCATAGCAGTAGTGAAGGTCCACTTCTAGGCACCTCTTTTGAAGCAATCGGAGGGCTTTACAAATCTAAGCAGGTATAATCACTCTGTCTAAGTCTCCATTTAAGATTTGAGATGTCCTTGTGACTGTTATTCAATTCAGTTCCTATTACTGTTTATGTATACATAGCCTACTGTTCACAAGTACGGTAGTGTTCATAAGGTACTATTCACGGGGTACTGTTCACTATTACTATTTAGTATTGTTCACATTTACTGTTCGTAGATACGCACTATTCATAGATACAATACTATTCATATATACGATACTGCACATAGGTACTGCTCATGAATGGTTATTAAATTACATTTTCAAAACATATATCCTGAAGACTGATAGTCAAAGATTCGAAACAAGTTGGAATAACAACGTAAGGAATTCAAAAGAGTCTATTATTATGATGGAAGTGACTACCTAAACTCTTTCTTATTATTTTGGTCAAAATATGAAACATGATTCTGTATGATTATTGTTATATGTTGTTTTAGAAACCAGTTAGGGTGTATGCCTATGAATGAATGTCTATCTGTTGTTGAGAATTTATAACATGCCATGTTTTGTATGAAAGTAATTTACAGCTAAGAATCTATGCCATGCATGTCATGTGACGAATAGAATGATTAATGTAATTATTAGCTTGTTAACTTGTCTATTTGTATCCCTTGTTTATTTCTATTGAATATACTTATGATCATTAATCAAAGATCATAAGAGACGTAACCACGTACTGGCATAGTGATGTTGATACTATGGCAGTAGTCTAGCATCACTATGGGTATTCCTAGCCTTAGGAGGGTCTCTATTTGAAAGGGGATGAAAAGTCTAAGTAAGACTTCACTCCCTAGTTTGATGATCGAGTGAGACACCAATCTCGAGATAGGGTTCTGAGTGTGCAACTGGTCTTCAGGTGTTATATTGAATACTCCAAACCTAAGTTCAAATGCTGAGGAAAAAAATCTTTCAGTCTTAACCTTAACTCAAACAACTGAATCATTGAAATGCCTAATGTTTTATAAGTACTTGCATGTTTGTATTTTGACTATTATAATACTTGAGATGTTTTTTGTGTAAAATCCATTGTGCTCTTAAGTTCACCCCACTCATTCTTTTTCAAGTAACTATTGAAGACATTGCTTCTAGCAAATAAATGTAAAAATAGTCATCAGTGGCAATGTGCATCGCAGTAGAGGATGTTAGAAAATGAACTTTATTTGCTAGTTTCAATTGTAGGGCATGTAACCCATCATATTTAGTTTTGTCAGATGTCAACCATTAGGCCAAAAAGTGGTCGTTTTATCAAAATTTGGCTATGGGGCTCACAAAATTGTTTGTAACTGTCCTTATAAATTAATATCTTTTCACTTATTATGTGATCTCAAGATTATTGTTATTTTGTTTCTAAGAAAGTGTATTTAAACCTTATTTTGTACTTTGGGATATGGTTTTGTGCAACTATGTAACACCCCGACCCTCGTATCTTTAAGCATTGGACACGACCACCATTTTCTTGACGGTGGGCTAAACCATATGGCGGGCCGAGCCGGTGTTACTTTACAAGTGACACACACTTGACTTTCTTTCCATTTCAATTATTTCATGCCTTAATCGTATTTAACATTACATGACTTAAATTTAAGAATTTAATAAGGCAATAATACAAGAAATAACTGAAATTCATAAGCTCAATTAATTAAATAAAATTGAGTACATAATTTGATCTTGAAGAAAAAATTTTACAGCGAAAGATTCAAAACTTGAGCAACATGCCCTTACATAAAAATTAAAAACTTTTTAAATAAAAGAACCTAACTAATTTTCATGGTCTTCATATAAATCAATTACCTAAAAAATAGAATGAAGGGGTGAGCACATAGCCCAGTGGATCTTTCTAAACATCTAAATCATTATTTCAATTCAAACAAACCAAGCATATCAAATAATTTTGTACATTAGGTGATTCAAACAAATTTCTTATTTATGGTTGACATTCGAACCGAAAGAGTTTAATATCTGTGTTCCACATCGTAGGGAGAGAGAATGACAAATGAAACTCAAACCCCAATATCTATGAAGTGGGATTACTCTTGGAAACCCAATTAAAATCGTCAATGGTAAACTGGCAAGCCGGGTCGGGGGTGGAACACACACGATGACACTATGCAGTCCATCATCGTGTCGGTATGTGGATTGAATCATTATTTAATCTTTTCTTAGTGATAAAATACACAATATCGGATTAAACCATCGATGCAACATATACAAAACATGAATCATTAAATATTTATTCATGGCACAATACATGTATAACATGCATCAATATTCTTAATTTCTAAACATGCATAACATATATATTCATGGCACATCAAATAAATAAAGCATGCATATTAAATCATATGTTCAATCAATCATCTTCAAAACATCATCACACATGCAAGACTTATTCAAATTAAAATAAAGAAGTAGAGGTTAGAAGTCACTTCCACCTTAAAAATGTCTTTTCTGTACGCCTCTAAAATCCGGCAGAGTTCTATTGCTTCAAAGCTTTCAAACACTCAAGAACAGTTCAAGATTACTCAAGAACTAAGGGGATTGCCAAGAAGAAGGCTTAGAGAACAAGATGACAATTCAACTCTTGTTTCTTGGGATGAGATGAATTGTTAGCATGGGGTGTGTTTATATAGAGTTCAAAAGGGTAGAGAATGACAAGCTTGTGGTGTCATCTTGTGGGAAACTTACCGATTCTCCAAAATTTCGTGTCCCCCAAGCATAGGAGATTAGCAAGTATTATTTTTTGAAAATTTTTGGGAATTTAGAAACTAATTTTTGAATTTTTTTAAAACATTTATTCGGATTATTCGAATTTTTTCGATTTTTATTTTCGGAGCATTTGATCTAGATCGTCAGATCTTCCTCGAATCACGCACGTGCATCTCAGATTGCAATCACGATTCTCAACTTTGATCTGGATCGTCCGATCTCTCTTGAATCACGCACGCGCATCTCGGATCACGATTATAGTTCTCAGCTTTGATTTGGACGCTTGGATCGTCCTTGAGCGCAACACAAGTTTGTGAATTTGGTTTGGCGCGTGCATCATCAGCCGTTGGATCAGGCAGGTGAGATCTCGGCCGTTGGACCATTCTCGAGTGCCTCATCATTCATGATCAACGAATTGAGTTTATACCGTCCGATTTCCACGAGCGCAGCATGGCGGATCGCGAAATCAATCAACAAAACTCGCTCGGTCCGTCGGATGATCCTCGATCACAGTACTCGTTTGAGCGCCTCGATCTGGACTGTTGGATCGTACGTGTTGATTCCAGACCATCCGATCTTTGGTGATTAGGTGTTCCAGGACGTTCAGTGCAATCTTGATCTGGGTCATTGGGTTGCAAATCGTGAAGATTACTCGATTTTGGCCATTGGATGCAATTTCTATTATCAAAATCAACTTCTAAAGCTTCTATTATTCGAGTTTTGCCAATTATAAACTCAATTCCACTTCCTAATTTGTGTAGATATGGTTTATTGCACCTATCTTTCTATTTTGCTAATTTTCCCCCTTTTTAACTCTTTATATTTTTATTTATTAGATATTTTTTCCTATTTCTTTAATATTTTTAATGTCCATAATTAAAAAAATCTACATTTTCTATTTTTGTATATTTTTTTTATTTCATATTTCATTTTCAGATAATCATTTATGTAATTATAAATTGATATTTATATAATGTTTCATTTATTTTAAATAAATATACATATATTACATTTTTATTTAATTATGTAAATTATTCTATATACATATTCCTATAATATGTAGTATTAAAATTTATTATACTAATACACACATTAACCTATATATGTGTGTGTGTGTGTATACTTTATTTTTTTTTTCTATTCTTTATTTCTTAAGCAACTCTTTTAATTTGACATTTTAATTTAAATATCATTTGTTTATTTTATTTTACATCTAAATATTTTATATTATATTTTTATTTTCTAACCCATAATTTGCACCCAAAGATGTCTTAAAATCTTCAAAATTATTTTCACTTGACTTATTTCATTTAATTTCCTTAAACTTATTTATCTTTAATTATTTGACAGAATTTTCGTTATTACAAACTAACATTCTTGGATAGAAAGTAGGAGTGACTACACACTATTAAAATTATGTCTGAAGCTACGAGACAAACACATTGCCTATGACGTATGCGAATGGTTTTGGAGCCAGGGTGTTAGATTCTAAACTAGTTAGGACGTCCAAATATGATCAGTTCTTGCTCTCATATCAACTTTCCTAGTCATTCATCTTGTTTGGGCGTCACACTTAAGCATGTAGGAAATACTCCCATTTTGGCGTCTTAGGGTGTATGTGTGTCTTGGGATGATTATTTGATTTATTTCTAAGGTCAAGATGTGAGCATTAGGAATCAAATCAGATTAGATTATGTGTGAGGAATCATTCCTTTGATTTGAGATTCCCTTGGGATGCCATATTTAGAGGTTCCTTCTTTTTCCCTTTTTGGCGCCATGTATGAGAGGGAATGTTTCTATTTTTTTTTCTTCACTCCTCTTAGCTCATGGGATGGCTACGGTTTGGGATAAATAAGATATTAGATACTTCCAATTTGGTTACTCACATGTGTGCATACACACACATATGGCCAATTTTAGCACACATGGGGCAATGTACATATGATTAGAACATAGTATATGGAATCACTCTTCATACACTTTCCAATTTCTTGTGGTGCTTTGGGTAGGGTGAGGGTATACATGATCATGGTGTTCTACTCATGTCACTTGCACATGCTAAGGGTGGCCATGCCTTCATGGGTTTGCAAAAGTCAAATAAAAATTAATGTCTCCTTATTTGTAAGGAATTATGATTTATAACCTATAGGTTTGGAATCACATGAACTTAATGCACATTTTGAGGTATGTTTTGGCCCAAGGTGATTTTTCCTCACAAACTTTCCTTATTTAGAACCCATTAAAGTTACTAGGCAAATAAAAATCGTGAACTGGCCAATTATCCCAATTTTTGGATATGTTGTCCAATTGGTCGGTTCAAGTCGCTTTGCTTAATTTTAGGTTGTTTTGGATCCCTAAGGGTTACTAAATAAGACTTTTCAAACCTACCAAATTTAGCTTTAAAATGAGCCTGGTTTCATTTTGCACCCAAATTTTACTGAATAAATGATAAACTTCATTTAATTGAGTATAGAGAATTCAGGGTATTACAACCTACCCTCCTTAAAAAAATTCGTCCTCAAAATTTGTACATAACTAAGGATTTCTAGTGAATAGCTATGGATACTTTATCTTCATCTTCCTTTCGAGTTCCTAGGTAGCTTCTTCCACCCTATGATGTTTTCACAGTACCTTTACTAACGGGATATCCTTCGTTCGTAGACTCTGTACTTTATGGTCGAGGATTCTGACTGTTATTTCCTCCTAAGTAGCAACATCTTAAATATTCACTTCCTCCTAGTGGATGACGTGATAGACGTCAGGTTCGTGCTTTCTTAACATAGATACATGGAATACATTATGAGCTGAAGTCATTCAGTTTGGTAGGTCCAATTCATAAGCACATTCCCTGATTCTTCTAAGTATTTCAAAGGGTCTGACAAACCTTGGAGATAACTTCTCTTTGAATTTGAACCTCTTGATGCCCTTCTAAGGACTAATTTTCAAAAATACCTTGTCCCCAACTTGGAAATCTAGTGGTCTTCTCCTCTTGTCAGCATAGCTCTTTTAACGATTCCGTGTTTTACTCAGCCTCCTTTGTATTAACTTAACTCGGTTATTCATTTCTTCCACCATATATAGTCTAGTTAATACATGATCCTCAAGTTTAGCCCAACAGGTAGGTGATCTGTAGGGTCTTCCATAAAGAGCCTTAAATGGAGCCATCTTAATACTCGCATGATAACTATCGTTATAGGCAAACTCTGCCAAGTGTAAGTACTTGCTCCAATTCCCCTTGAAGTCTAAAACACAAGATCTCAACATATCCTCCAAAATTTCGATAACTTTCTCAGAATGACCATCCGTTTAAGGGTGAAATGTTGTACTCATGATGAGCTTAGCACCCATCTCCTTCTGTAGACTCTATCAGAACTGTGAAGCGAAGTGAGAGTCTTTGTTAGACACAATAGACTTGAGCATGCCATGAAGCTTGAAGATTTCTTTTACATAAATTTCTCCCAGCATAGTGACTTGATATGTGGATCTAATCGGCAAGAAGTGAGCCACTTTGGTGAGACGATCCACAAACACCCAAATCGTATCTTCTCCTTTCTTATTCCTGGGCAAACCACTTACAAAATCCATAGCAATGTTATCCCACTTCCATTCAGGGATAGGGAGTGGTTGTAACATTCCAGAGGGTTTTCGGTGTTCTATTTTTATTTGTTGGCAAGTTAAGCATTTAGAGACATGTTTAGCCACGTCTTTCTTCATCCCACTCCACCAATAAGTTGGAAATCATAATCTTTCAAGAACTCCATCCATCTCTGTTGCCTAAGGTTCAACTCCTTCTGGGTGTGGATGTACTTCAAGCTCTTGTGATCTAAAAATAAATCAAATTTCTAACCATAAAACTAGTGTCTCCAAATCTTCAGAGCAAATACAATGGTTGTTAACTCTAGGTCGTGAGTAGGGTAATTCTTTTCATGGAGCTTCACTTGTCGTGAGGCATAAGCGACTACTTGTCTTCATTGCATCAATATTGTTCCTAGTCTACTCAATGATGCATCAGTATAAAGGGTAAAGGTAACACCATGGGTTGGAGTGATTAGGATAGGGGTCGTACTCAATCTCTTGTTAAGTTTTTGGAATGATTGTTTGCACTTCTCATCTCAATTGAACTTAACTCCTTTCCCACTTAGCTTGGTCATAGGTTCTGCTAGTTTAGAGAAATCTTGGATGAACCTTCTATAGTATCTAGCCATGCCTAAGAAACTCCTAATTTTTGTAATTGTCTTTGGCTACTTTCAATTCATAATAGCTTCCACCTTCTCTGGATCTATAAAGATGCCTTCTGCCGATACTTCATGGCCAAAGAACTTGACCATCTTCACCCAGAATTCACACTTGCTAAACTTGGCATATAGTTGGTGGCTTTTGAGGGTTTCCAACACTATTGGCAAGTGTTCGAAGTGTTTAGCTTCTGTCTTTGGGTAAATCAAGATGTTGTCCATGAAAACCACAACAAAGTGGTCAAGATCTTATCTAAACACTCAGTTAATTAAATCCATGAATGTTGCTGGAACGTTAGTCAAACCAAAGGGCATCACGGTGAACTTAAAATGTATGTATCTCATTCTTGAGGCTATCTTGTATATGTCAAACTCTCGAATTCTCAACTGATTATAATCTGACGTAAGATCAATCTTCAAGAAATGAGTGAATCCTCTCAATTGATCAAATAGGTCATCAATCCTCAGTAGGGGTACTTATTTTTTTACTGTAGCTTGGTTTAACTTTTGGTAATCAACACATGGTTTCATGAAACCATCTTCTTCTTCATGAATAGTACAGGACCTCCCCAAGGTGACTCACTTGGCTCAACAAAGCATTTTCCCAGAGCTCGTCGAGTTGAGAAATCAACTCATTCAGTTCTACTGGTGTCATTCTGTAAGGAAGTATGGCTATAGGATTGGTTCCAGGGTGAAGTTTAATCTTGAATTCTAATTTTCCAGCAGGTGGTAGTCCGGGTAATTTGTCTGGAATACATCCTCATACTCCCTAACCACTATCAGGTCTTGGATTTTCTTTAGTTCAATAGGTTCTTCTTCAGAGAGTTCCTTCAACTCATTCTTCTACCTTAAGTAGTTCATCATGGCTAAGATTGGATTCCTCAGTAGCTGTTGTATATCCCAATTGATTCTATAGGTTTTCTCAGATGGTAAGGCTATGATCACTCGTCTCTTAGGACAATCTATCTAGACTTGGTACTTATCTAACCAGTCCATCACCAAGATTACGTCATAGCCATAAAAAGGTAAAACACATAGATCAACCATTAAGAGTTTATCCCCAAACCTTAGGTCACAACTACACATTCCTTTTGAAGTCACAATGGTCCCTATTGGTGTGGAAACATTCAAAGTTACAGGTAGTATTTTTGTCACAAGTTATAACTTATCAGCTAGTTCTTCAGAAATAAAAGATTCAGAAGCATCCAAGTCAACCAACAATTTCACAGTAACATTAAACAATAAAAATGTACCTTCTACTATAGGGACCTAGTCTTTTTAATTCAAGAAATTGATGATACAACAACATCAATTTGACAACGAGCATCAACGACCATTGTAAAAGAAGGCCTACAACAACATTCATGAAATGTCTGTTGTCAAATTGCTTATGTAAAAGGTGTACAACAACGTTCACCATGGGAACATTGTTGAAAAGGCCATTACAACGAGCAGATGAACGTTGTTCTATATTATTACAATAATCGTAGTTGCTCGTTGTCGAATGACACCTTCTACAACGTTTGTTAGTCGACTGTTGTTAAAAAAATGCAAGTTATTACAACATTCATTCTTGAACGTTGTTTGTAGCCGTCTATAACAACGTTTATTAGATCACTGTAAACGTATTACATTATATACATACGTTATTCATATATATGTTATACCTATATAATACTACTAATGCATGAATAATGATATAACTCGTGAATGGTGATATAATATAGGCATAATGATTGAATAATGTGCATATAAAGTGGTAGGGATAACGACAGAATAATGTATGAATAATGGTATAACGCCTGAATAATGGTATAATATAAGTATAACGCTAGAATAATGCGCATATAAAAATCTAGGGATATCAACCGAATATTGCGTGAATGATATATATGGTATATATAACATGTGAAATGTGGTATAATGTAGAAATAAATATTGAATAATACATGCACTAAAATTTGGCGATGACAATCGAATAATTAATTCGTGAAAGGTGGTATATATATATATATATATATATAACGAGTAAAATGTAGTATAATATAGGGATAAATATCGAATAATGCGTGTATAAAAATCTAGCGATAACGATTGAATAATTGGTGAATAATGGGATAAATAACCCATGAAATATTGTATAATGTGAGGATAAAGATCGAATAATGCCCGTATAAAAATCTAGCGATAAAGATCGAATAATGCGTGAATAATTGTATATATAACCTACGAAATGTGGTATAATGTAGGGATAAAAATTGAATAATGCCCATATAAATATATGGTGGCAACAATTGAATAATGCACATACAAAAATTGTTCTATTGGTCAATATATCTTACAAAATTATATGTGCGCATTATTCGCTTATCCCCGCATTATTATGAAATTATTTTCAAATTATACCGCAATTCAGATGCATTATACATGAATTATTCGTTTGTTACACTTGCATTAATCAGTCATAAATAAGGTACACACACACACGTGCACACGCATACACACACACACACACACACACACACACACACACACACACACACACACACATATATATATATGCGCACATTATTCGCTTGTCCCCGCATTATTATGAAATTATTCTCACATTATACC
>JAJIYU010009228.1:0-17217 GCA_030144865.1 Tinospora cordifolia | reverse complement strand
ATTGTTTGAACTATCAAGTGGCAATGTTTATGTAGAGCAAGTCGGCAAGTAAACATGCAAGGCGTGTATGGTTTACATGTCAGCCGCATAACAAAGAATGTGAACCCCTCCTCTCTTGTTGTTTTGCTATATCAACTTGGGCAATTGGAAAGAAATGACCACCTATCTGAAAATAAGAACTATATAGATTTATATTTCAAAAAGTAGTCATTAATTATGTATAGAATATAATAGAAATTAAACTCACTCTGTTAATCTTAAGCTAGATAGATGAAAACAATTGCATATTTGACTAAGAATAATGGTACTAGCCCTGATTAGCTAGATGTAAAATATGTGAAAATTGAATATATATATATATATTGCAGGAATATTAACGGTACGAATAGAAATATAATGAAAACATAAAGTATATAATACGAGCAAAGATATTTCCTCCACATCAAAAAGATTCTCTATTTTTTCTTTTAAATATTTATCTCTAATTTTTGTTTATGGAATTGCTTTGAAATTAATAAACAATTTATTTTAAAAATACGATTGAGTAATTCTACAGTAATATTTATGATTTAATTATGAAGTATGTTTGAAAAGATATAAAAACATACATATTAATTAGTTTTTTTTAATTTGTACTAAAATAAAAGTAGACAATTTTTTAGGACCGAGAGAAAAAAAAACATATTTTCCTTTCTATATTAACGTAATAATAGTTATTCATTAATATTTGAAAGGTTTTTTTTTTTTTTTTTCTTTTCTTACTTTTTTCTTGTTTTTATTTTTTATTTTTTAGTTTTTACTTTTTCGCAGTCCTGGGTATTTGGATTCATTTACCCACTTTTGACTAATCTGCAAGAACTATGCCTGAGTTAAAATTAGGAATTTCTAACCATAAGTTGGAGAGATCTCACCATCAAACATTCTATTCAGATTGAAGGTTATGACAACTCCAAAGAGAAGGATATGGAAAGTTACCTGAGCGGTGAAAAACGAAAGAACAAAATATATATATATATATATATATATATATCCTGTCTTAGGGACATTTTTTTTTAGATAACTTTACCTTTTTAAGGGTCATGTGACCCCTAATGTCCCTTCAATTGTTTTGGAAGTATTTGGGGACGCCTTTTGGGACCATACACCCCACTATCTAATGCCTTTGTATGGCTTGAATTAAATTTACTTGGTGGAAGGGTCCACCATTGTATTGCTGTGGTCTCCGGACACATGCCTGACCAGTTTCAATTCAATAGAATATGGGCCCACATCTAATTCTGATATGATCCTGATTGAGAGTTATAACATAGTGGGGTTTCTTCATTATTTACATAAAAAAGAAAAAATAGGAACCACTAAATAAACAAATTTTGTGTGCACCTAACTAATATAAAGGCCAGACAAATGCAAAGAGAGAAAGGAGAAAGAAAATGAGCACTTCCAGTGGAATAAGAAATATACGCTAGAAAATGGAAAGATTTTATAGTGATTGTTTACCATTTTCAGCTATATATGTAAATATACTCAACCTTAAAGCTTAAAGAGAGAAGTTCGGTAAAGTCTCAGATTGCTAAATTCTACAAGTTCACGACAAAAACCCTCATAAGCTAGAAGGGCAGGCTTTCAAAATAAGCGAGAGAAGTAGCTAACAAAAGGGTAATATATACATAGGGTTAAATAATCATCTTAGGATAAAAGGCACTTGGGAGTCGGCAAAGAGGACAGCAAAAATCCAGGAGTTTGTAGAAGAAGAAGAAGAAGTAAAGGGAGCCGCTTTAGGAATTTATAATCTTAGGGTTTCACTTTGAAGAAATGCAGAATGCGATTAGATTGTATATCTATCGTTCGATTTCTACAAGCACAATAAAGCACCCCTTGCAAGACCAAACGAATCAAATTCAAAGTTGATTTGGGTTAATGAGTTAGATTCTAAAATGCCTGACTTTAATGATTGAGGTTGGGTTGTAGATTGAACCTCTTAAATAAACTTGATTAAACTTGCATGTGTATTGAACACTAAGGGCCTTCAACTAGTGCCGTTTTGGCACCAAAAATGGCACTGTTTTTTTTTTTTTTTTTTTTTTTTTTGCTTTTATTTTTGTTTTCTGGTTTTTTTTTTATCTTTTCTTTCTTTTTTCTTTAATGTTTTCTTTTTTTTTTCCAACTATAATTTTAACTGTAATTATAATTAAAGGAAATTTTAATATATTTATTTAATTTAATTAAATATTATATTTTTATTATTGACTTAAATTAGAATTTTAATTTCTTAATTAAATACAATAATAATAGTTCTATATTATTTTAGTATTTACACTATCTATTGTACTATTTTAATATAATAAAATAAAAGTGTGTTCTAAAAAATATGCTTATGTATATTTATTTTTTATGCACTGCTTTACCCTGGAAGGAAAATGAGCTTTGCTCCATAACTTGATTTTTAATTTTTTTCCAATAAACTTTTTGGAGAATATATATATATATATTATTTATGCAATAATAACAATATTTTGCACTATTAAAAACATATAATCATATCAATACATAGTTTTACTTTCTCAACTAGTTTTATGTTTGTTAATATTCTTACATGATTTTTTTAATCATGTTATAAAAATGATCTAATTTTTTAAATTGATCTACATAAAAATATTTTATTTTTAGTTTTCGTGTGCTAACAAGATTTTAAACAATTTTTAAATATATGCACGCAATAGTTAATAAATGCTAAAATTTAAATTACTTAAACAACATAACTAACCTCACCGGATGGTGCCCCCCATACGGCTCGGGGGCCTCGCTTCTGGATTGGCTATTCGCAATCTCCATTCCCCTAACAGAAAGGCCGGGAGTTTTTCCTTCTCCTACTTCTCAAGCGGGAATTGCTTAGAGCAATGATCGAAATCAACTATTAGTCTATAATAAATTGATCTTTTATACTAAACAACTTATTCTAATATAAAATAATTTATAAGATTTAAAAGAATGAAGTTTCAAAATTTTATCCTTTCGTAATCCTTTTGTGAATCGTTTTGATCGCTCCTTAGTTTTTGAGTGTTTTAATGTTTTAATTCTTAGCAAGGTCGAATTGGTGTCTTTGCTAAATGTTAATGGAAAAGAATGACGAAAGAGAATCAAAAGAAAAGGAGAACTAAAAAACAACATGAAAAGAGGGTAAATGATGCACCACTCTTGGCCGATCTTGATGTAGGGTTTGAAGATGACCTTTTATGTTTTTGAAGGTGAGCTCTAATGATGATCTTGTTAGGTTTTCAATAGTGGAATATGATTTCTTTTTGAGAGAAGAAAGAAGAGGGTTAACTATGAGAAAAGAGAGTTTAAAAAAATCAGCAGGACTTTTTTTGGTTGGAAATCTTGTCTACCTTATTAAAGAAAATTCAATTTTCTTGATAAATTAGCCCTTTATTTGAAAATCGTTCCAGCCCAAAATTTTTTTAATTAGTTTCTTCCCCATTTGTGTTATCCATATTAAGAGAATATTATTAAAATTTTGGAATTTGAATTTCAGATTTCAAAAGTTAAATTTTGAATTTTAGATCCTGATTTTTTAAAAAAATTATTCCCTTTTTTTATTTATTACTAGCTCAATCACTTGTCATTATTTTTTATTCTAATATTATTTTATATACTTTTTTGAAAAAAAACTAATTTATCAAGGCTTAAACTCTAGACCTCCATATTATTAGCACACTTTTTTAACCAACTGAGTTGAGAGGTAATTCTTTCGGTGCTCTCCATGGTGACTCACTCGATAGAATGAACCCTTTTCATAGTGTTCATCCAATTGTGTCTTTATTTCAATCAACTCAATAAGTGTCATTCGATATGATGGAATTAGCAATGGGATTCATTTCAAGTTATACTTCGATCTTGAACCCTACCTCCCAATGTGGTGGTAGTCCTTGCAAATCATTTGGAAAAACTTCTTGGTAATCCCTTATGATTAGAGTATCTTAAATCTTGGTTTGTGCTTTAACAATGCTTTTATTAGTGAGCTACTTGAACTCTTCACTCTGAGTCATGCTGCATAGCATTGCAGTGTAAGGTTTCTAGATACTTTCTCCACATCATCATAAACTTTAACAATCTCCCCTAATAGTAGAACTAGTGTGACTCTTCGCTTCTCACAATCAAATTGAACTCGATATTGAGTAATCCAATCCATGCCTAATATCACATTCTACCCTTGAAAATGGCAAGACACAAAGGTCAGTTGTAACCATCTTGTCTCCAAACCTTAATTTACAAGCACAATTAATCTTTTCAGAAATGATAGTAGTTCTTATGAGTGTGGTTACATGCAATGGTATTTGTAATGGACTATAAAGTAGTTGTAATCTATTCAATAAGTCTTCAAAATAAATGAAAATAAAACGTCAGAATCTAACAATATTCTCATGGTAATGTTAAATAACAAGAATGTACCTTTCATGGCTAATACTAATTCTTCTTTGACATCTTCCATGGCATACACTCGAGCCTAATTCTGACCTCGATTTTGATTGTACCTTGCTCTTTGTGGGGCTTGTTCCTATTCTTTGAGACCTGCTCAAAGTTAAGGTCTTGCTCTATCAACTGTGTTCCAACCATTATTTCCTTAAAAGAGGTTAGTCTTAGTTGAATTATATCTTCCTTATTTCCACCCTTAGTACTTCAGCAAATTTGTCTGCCTTGGACTGGTCAACCTTCACAAGTTCTAGAGTAAATCTAGATAATCTAGTGAACTTGTACTCATACTTGGACACTATCATAATCTTCTAAGTTAGTTGAATGAACTTTGACTAAAGTTTCTTGGTGATTGTCGTATAGAAGAAATTACTGTAGAATAGTGTCTTGAATTGTTTCTAAGTCATTGTGGAGATATCTGTGTTGGGGTCATTCATAATCATTTTCCACCAATAATAGGTGGATCCCAAAAATTGGTGTACTGTTAGTGTCACTCTTTTAGGGCCAGTTGCCCCCGAAGCATTTTTGGAAATCACACATTAATTGCCATATGATTTGATTCACCATCAAAGGTACATGCAATTTATGAAACGCAATTAGCAGATCTCTTTGCTCTCTATCATCAGGAATAAGTCAGTTTGGTACTGCCGGACCATTTGGTAATAAGGCCTATTGAGCCTGAGGCTGGGGTTGGGGTGGAATGGGAGGTGAAACCCACCCTAAAAGTAGAGCTCTCATTACCTGTTCTACCACCTTTTATGTGATCTTTGTTATCATCTCCAAAAATATAACTAACCCCGTTAGAGCCTTTATTACCGCCACTAGAGGCCTTTGGTCTTGTTGACTAGCCTCATTAGTGCGCACTGCCCTCACTACATTCCTCTTTAATCTAGCCATTATTTTAAATTCAAAAGTCATTTGGTATCCAATAATTTAATCAAGCACCATCAAGGAAAAATTCTCAATATAAATGGAGAATTAGAATCTCATTTATTCATTTCAAATCAATTTCGAGTGGATATAGGTTTGTTTTCTTAAAATCGAGATACAAAATACTTCTGTGGACTTGTGATAATAGTTATTCCCACTATGTCTATTCATAAATCTATATTCCTATTGTTATCGTCGTAACAATTACATCACATTCCTAGATCATTCGTGCTATCATGACTCAAGATTCATGTCTTTAGGTTCGCGATTTATTCAAGTAACTTAAGTTCATTTTTCTAAGTTTTGTTTGAGGATTTTTCAAATCCTCTGATATTTCTGGATACAAGATTTTTGGTCTCACATTATAATAGTTAAAATAGTAATATTACTAAACATGCAGTAATCATTCAATTTATGCCAGCATAGAAAAATTTCTAAACTTCCACCCATGCCTCTGACTTCAAATATCTCATACTATTCTTACTTAATGACATAGACTTCCACTCAAGGATTTTACTACACCCAAACAATTCACAAAAGTTTTGATGACTAGGGCATCCTAAGCCCCACTATACTCAATTGTTCCATAACTGCTGACCATAGGAAAATAAGATCTTCTAGAGTCATTGAAAATTCACCAAACATGGCCTATTAATCTCTGACTCTTGAATTCCTCCATAAGCCCAAATCTCTAATTGTCCCATACCACATCAAATCTAGAGGTACAAGATCTTCCTGATCTTGTGTCCTAGCCAAATAAATATTTCATTTTTAAACACATTTTAGTTTCTAACCTAGGTCCTAAAGATTTTTATTCATGATCCACTATGTCATCTTTAGTGTAACATCCTGATTCTCGAATCTTTCACAAATGTCTCAATTGACATGCTTGTCTCATTGTTAGAGACATATATGCAGTCACTCCTACTTTTGGTCACTTGTCACTATTCAAGAATCGAGATATTACTTATTTCTGACATCATTGATCTCCTAATTGCACCAGATCACAGCTCATAACATATCAGAATGAATAAACAAATTGATTTACAACATGAATAATCAAAACCATCGGATGATATATTAACTGTAAAGACTTTGAATCAACATCAAAATTACTAAACAATGGCCCCATGGCTGAGGTTCATAGGAAGTGATCAATAGCTGGCCCAATGGTCGACTCCAACAAGTAAATAAATAAAAATAAATAGTGGGACCCACACCCTACAACTGAAAAATAGAAATTAACTTCTATTCCTACACATCCTCAACTGTGGTGTACACTAAAACTAACAGAATTCCTCATTACTTGTCAACACTAGTATCTTCAATTGTTACCTAAAAAAATGAGTGGGGTGAGCTCAAGAGCCCAATGGATCATAAACAATATATCTTAAGCATTATTTAAGTCAAAATACAAAACGTGCAAACACTTATCAAACATTAGACGTTTCAAACAGTTGACGTTTCAAACAGTTCAATTATTATGGTTGTTGTTAAGATCAAAAGGACTACCCTTAGCATCCTCTTTGTCTAGTCTGAGATATCATTCAGAGGTAATGCCCAAAGGTCGGTTACCCATTCAAGAGCTTAACTTAGGATTGAGGTCTCAACTCGACACTTAGTTTCATCTTAATACTATCACCAATCATGATAATAGTATTGAAATCTACTGTGGGTTGGGGACACCTACGATAATGCTAGATCATTGTCATATTATCATCATCACAACCTTGGTATGTAGTTAGATTTCTTAATCATCTCTGTTAAGTGAAACAATGCATTTCAAAATCTAGTATGCTCAATGATATCATAATTCAAAGGCATGAATATAAGAAATTATTTTGAAAACATGTAACCATGCACATAGATCATCAAATTTGATATTTCACAGTCGTATCCTAGCATGTTTCTAGCATTTAACCTATATAACAAATAATCATGCATGAAATCAATCAGTCACTGTCATAGGACCTTAGCATGTTTCTAGACAAGACATCCAAAATAAACAATTAATCACATTCTATATTTAAGACTAGGATAATACTAAAGAGTAGAGTACTCATTTGCAGCTTAGTCTTTGATTCCCTTGAATCCTTAAGTTGATTGTTCCAACTTGTCTCAAGCTTTCACCTTTAAATATTAAAATCATCACCCTTAGGAATTAAAGCCATCTATGATGTTTTAAAACATGGTTTAATGATTCTTTACCCAATACAACCCATAGTGTATCAAAGATGGGCTATTAGAAAGGTCTAGACATTGATTTGCCTTTACGTATCGTGGTAGTAGAGTGGCCCTACGACGGTAACCAAAAGCGTATATAAAAACTCAAGGGGTAAATTTATCGCATTAATGAGGTAATCCGTTAGGTCACCACGATAACCAAAATGGGGTTTAATAATGAGGTTGAGAATTTATCACATTACTGTGGTAGTCCATAGCATTACCACTGTAATGAGAATACATGATCTTTTTCTTCTCGCATTGCCACGGTAATCCTTGGCACTACCGCGGTAACCAGTGCGTTCATCACTTTGCATGGGTCTATATTTTGACATATTAGTGCGGTAATAACCCGAATTACCATGCTAACTAGAGTGTAATCATGTAAACGTGACTCTTTTTTTTTATCCTTTCTTTTTCCATGATCCATGCACTCTTATATCTTCAATTTACTATCAAAATACAAATGTTGAACATTAGAACAAGATAGAATTGTTATACCTTAGCAAAATCTCCGCAGAATAGCTCGTTGATGAGTTATTATGCAACAATTGTTCTTTAGATCCCTTTCAATGGTTTCAATTTTGTTTCACTTGTGGAAAAACCAATATGAATTTAGTAATTTTGGGTGGGACATTAACTCTCCATAAAATAGAAAAAGAAATGCAGATCAAGGATTGGAGCTGCAAGTTAGCTTCTTAGCTGGCTCTACAGGCGTTTATGGTGTGAAATCGCAGACTTTGGGATGCGATTCTCCTTGTTTTCTCTTGTGGGACGAGTTGGGAGAGAAGATGGAAGACTCTAGTCTATTGGAAGTGAAGAAAAACCATGAATTTTATCACTTATTTATAGAAGAATGCCAATTTAGAGTTAGGATAGGTTTAAGACTCCTAAAGAGATAGAATTTAGTTTATCTTGGATTCCCTTGTTATTATCTTCAATATGGGCTCATCCCATTTGCGATCATCATCCTTACCTCTTAATTGGTCATGAGGAACCCTCTAGATACGTATAAAACTAAGTCACATGCATTAAACGAGCGAATCAAATTTTTTCATGCACGTTGCGTACTACCGTGGTAGTAAATGCATTACTATATTTTTTTAGGTTATTACATTTAGCAACACCCAAGTCTTTTCCTAAGGTTGTTTCGTAAACCTAAAGACTAAATAACGCCAGTGAAAGGTTCCTCCATCGAACCTACAACCCATGGTCTACATCTTAGACACTTGCCTAGTTTATCTACTAACTAAGCTTTGCTTTTACCTTTGTAACACCCTGACCTTCAATCACTCAACCTTCCTAGGGCCAAATTTACAAAAATGCCTTTGGGTGCAATAAATGCAAGGAGATAATAAACATTGAATAATAATCATGAGGTTAACAAAAGTCAGGCATGCTAAGTCGTTACCAAATCTCAACCAATGATCAAAAAATGCATTAGATAACATTAATCTTGATGAAATAATTAAAAAAAATGTTAAATAATATTGTGTACCGATTCTCATATAATGAAATAAAATATAACCATAAATAATTCTAACACATTTGTCGATACATTAACGTTGATTTAAAAGTACTAAAAACATAGACCCCATCAGTCGACTCAAAAAAAGTCCGATAGTGACCTCATTAGCAAGGCTACTCCCCAATTGCAACAGTAAAAAGGGTTGACAAAAATTGCATTGATCAATAAACACTTGAAAGAATATAATGAAAAAGGGAGCTCAAAGGAGCCCATCGGATCAATCCAAACTCATCTCAAGCATTATAATAATTAAAATAACGATGTGCATATATTTTCAAACAATAGACATTATCAGTTGTTTGTTTATGATTGTCATGAAGACTAAAAGGACTATCATCGGTGTCTCCTTCCATCAGTTTAGGGCGTAGTGCAAAAGCGAGCATCAACCTTCAAGGACATTTTTCCATAAAGACATCCATTATTTGGAACACTCCAAAAGTAGTGTTCAACTTACGAGTAGACCCTAAAAAGAATTATGTAGATGCCACATATGGGAGTGGTTCAATACTAATCCATGGCCCTAAATTCAACTTATCACAATTGGATATTTGTCAATGATGATCAAATACTTATACACCATGTTGAGTCTACTACTCTAGGGACAATACCCACAACGATCAAATACGGATACGCTACACTAATACATGGATAATACATGGAAGTTAGAAAAAAATCAAAGTAACACTCCTCATACATGCATACAGGCAATAAAATATTAAGTAATCAGGACTTAATCATCATGCATAAGATATTGATTGAATGAAATATATAAAAACATAACATGACATTTGTAATGTCCTAATATGCTTCTAAATTTCACACATACATGGAAACATATACGAAAACATTAACATACTAACATGATCCTAATAATTTAATTCAATATAATAAATAAACTACGTCAATTATCTTAATTAAAATAATATAGGAGAGAGAAAATATCACTTCCACCTTTACCCGCATTTTGATGTCTTGAAATTCGTATTAGTTTGGATCTATCTAAGTTATTGGCCTAAATCATTAAAATATTATTTTTAGTAATTATGATAAATTTAATACATTAAACTTGAATTTTCTTAGTTATATAACTCAATATGATTTTTTTTTTCTTATAATAGGGCATTACTATTGTTACTAGTGGATTATTTGTGCACTTTTGCCCTAATTTTCTATTATGAACTTAGTTGACATTATTTGCATCTATAAAAATTATTTATTGATCATTATATGGTTACTTTAATTTTTTTAAATTTAAATAAAAATATCATGCATAATTTTACATGATACTTGGACTTAATACTTATTATAAACACTTAAAATCATTATTTTAAATGTACTAATATTTCTTTATTAAAAATATATTATTTTATAATGATTTTAATTTCCTTTTTAGAAACTTGAAATTTTAATTTTTCATCCCCAAATACTTTTATTTTCTGATTTTTGTATGTTTCAATTATTTTTCACTCATAATGCAATTTCAATTCATTAAGGGTTTTATTTTTCAATCCTAGACTATAATCTATAAATATATATTACTATTATATTTTTAAATAAGTTTTAATTATCTTTACAGATTGTTTTTGTACTACTTTTTTTTCAATTTATAAAACATTATATTATTTTTAAGCTACAAACTGTATTTATGTATATGTCATTTCTATTTTCTGTATTCTATAATATAAATGTGTATCGTAATATTATAAAATTTTTAACCTTTTTCTCCAGCCGCATAAATTCTGAATTTTTTCTAATTAAATGCAATAATAATATTTTTATACTATTTTAGTATTTAGACTATCTATTGTATTAGTTTAATCTAATAAACTTTGCTTATATAGAAATGTATTCTACAAAGTATACTTATGTATCTTTATATTATAACTTGATTTTTAATTTTGATTTTTTTAGTATAACTAAACTTTTGGAATATATATATATGTATGTTATGCAATAATAACAACATTTTGCACCCTTAAAAGCATATAATCATATCAATCTATTTTCATGTTTATTAATATTCTTACATAATTTTTTTAATCATGTTATAAAAATGGTCTAGTTTTTATTGATTTACATAAAAATATTTTATTTAAAGTTTTCCTAGATTAATGACATTTTAAACAATTTTTACAGATATGCATGCAATAGTTAATAAATGTTGAAATTTAGACTACCTAAGCAACATAATCATCTATTAGCCTATAATAAATTTATTTTCTATACTAAACAACTTATTCTAATATAAAATAATTTACAAGAATTAAAAGAATGAAGTTTAAAAATTTTACCCTCGAGTAATCACTCTATGAATCTTCTAATTGCTCCTCAATCAACAATATTTTGTCAGGGCATTGTGCAAGTTGATAGATCAACTTTAGGTGCATTTTATGAGGGTTTTAATGTTTGGATTCTCTGCAAGATTGAATTGATGTCCTTGTTGGATGTCAATGGAAAAAGAATAGAAGAAGAGCATCATGAGAAGAGGAGATCTAAAGAAAACAACTAAAAAAAAGGGTAAATGATGCACTACTCTTAGCCAGTCTTGATGTAGATTTTGAATATGATCTTTTGTGTTTTTGAAGGAGAGCTCTAATGATGATCTTATTGGTTCTTTGGTGGTGTAATGTGATTTAGAAGAAGGAACAAGAAGGTCAACTTTGAGAGAGGAAAGTTAAAACAAATCAACTAGAGCTTGTTTTTTTTTTGGCTGGAAATCTTGTTTACCTTATTTGAGAAAGATCAATATTTCTTGATATATTATACCTTTATTTGAAAATCATACAAACCCAATTTTTTTTTTAATTTATTATCTTCCTCATTTTGGGCCATCCATATTAAAAGAATATTATTCAAATTTTGAATCTTTATTTTTAAAAAAATTTTTCGCTTATTTTATTTATCACTAGCTTGATTACGTGCGATCTTTTTTTATTCTATTATTACTTTATGTAAAAAAAATCATCTATCTCCAACTTGAGATCTCCATATTATTAGTTTTTTTTTTTAACCAACTAAGCTGATAGGTCATTCTTATAAATAAAATAAAATATTTTATTATCAAGGCTCTTGAGTTTAGGCTTTGAATTTTTTTTTCTTAAGACTTATCGACCTTGTACTTATTATTATTCATAAATAAATAAATAAAATTTATTATTTATTTATTCATAAATTTTAGTAATGGTTTATATTTATGAAATTTATTATTTATTTAAAATTCTTATGTTTTTTAGAGTATTACGCATTGCAAGACCCTAACTTGGATGCTAAGTTGGATGTGAAGTCATGACGTGTTGCTGATGTGTCTTCCTTGGCTACACCATTTCCTTCTGTTATTCCATCTAGCGCCTCCATTACTTAGAAACTCTTGATCTTGCCAAGAAATTGTTGGTCTTGACTTGGATGTTGAATTTGGTGAAATACCCACTACCTTTGGCTCTCTTTTTAGTCTTAAAGAGCTCCACCTTGACAATAACTGGTTTCAAGGCTCAATTCCTACAAGCTTCAACAATTTGGTGAGCTTGAGCAAGCTATAGCTTCAAGGAAACAAGTTCTTTGGAAACTTTGTTGAATTGTTGAGCTTGAGAAACTTTTCTTTCTTACATTGTAATGATAACATGTTCAACGGTGAAACTCCAGCAACTTGATTTATTGGGTTCTCTAGTTGAGGTTTCAATAATGAACAATAGTGTGGGAAGAAATTTCTCAATGAATATTAGAGATTGGGGTGTTCCCCAGGTGCTTGATCTAAGTGATAATAAGCTATTTGGCCATGTTTTCTCTTTTTGGTTCAATTACTAATTTCTAAAACTCACTCTTTCTTATAGAAGGTTCTCATATTTGCAAATACCTAGAAGCCATAGGGCACTCAAAGCGAGTTGATAGCTTTCAACATTAACAACAAGAGCTTTGTGGTTGGTTACTAGCTTTTCTGATGATGATGCTAAAGCTCTCTATTTTGTTATTAGAGAACAATGAGTTGATAGGTACGATGACAAATGGATTAGGAAAATGGTTAAGGATGATAATCTATGCAACCAAGGACTCAATGTAATATATTTTCTTCCAGTTTAAACGCCCAAACAAGTGTTTTCCCTAAGAAATTTGTTGTTTTCTCATATCCAATTAAATAAGTAAAGTTTTGAAAATATTTTTTTTATAAAGGTGAGAAAATTACTTTTGTTAGGGAAATGCCACATCATATGTGATACAACAATTTTTAAATTTGAGTTGGCATGTTTGGTTCAGACTTGACTTGTTGAATAGACATTCAAGTATTCTATAAATTACGTTAACCATAGATATGTTATTACATATTTGTCTCTATGTTAAAGAATTAGAAACATGCAATTAGAAGGAAACATGTACTCATGGAAACATTTTAAAATCTTTCTTTGGCACGTTTTTGGAAAATACTATGTGAGCAAGTTCCTTTCTTGTTTTAGGAACGTTTACAGTTTTTGAAATTCAAAATCTTTTCAAAAAAGGAACATGGATCCTTGCTAGTGAAAACAAAAATTGGTTATTGAAAACAAAAACTTATTATTGAAAACAAAGATAAGATATTGCCAAAATCATTCCTCAATATTTTTATCTTCTAAATCAGAATTATCAGCACAAATTAGTATAATAGATTTTTCCATTTTCTATACATGGAGCTGGTAACGAAAGAATCAGGAGAATCCCACCACACTTGGAAAGGTGCAGGATACTACAAATCTGCCAAGAGAGGAAACTATGATAATTGTATCGTGACATAGTGTAATACCCCAGATTTTCTTGAATAATTAAAGTAAAATAAAATAAGTCAAATAAAGTAAACCTTGAGAAAATCATGAAATTTATGATGTAAAACATGCACAATCAAATGTATGAAGGGGTAGGCAAACTAAACAAAACACAAAAATTCGCAAATGACCAACTCACTAGTTACTACAATAATGAAAAGCACTATTGTGGTAGTGAGTTCCTGCCTAGAAAATCCAACAAAAACAATGTGTTCTGTTTACTATAGTAGTGCCTTCTCAGTACTATAGTAATACGAGTAAAACATGCATTAAACGATTTTGTAGAGTTCCCAAAATGATTATAAGAAACTTCCAATGCATGGGCAACCTCTAAAAAATACTATTTGCTAATATTTGTGCATGGGAAGCAAGCAAAATTGAGTTAGGAAAGATTTCTAAAATAAAGACAATCCATATCTTCCCAAAACCTGTCTATTAGAATTCTATATAAACCCAAGCATGAGCACCCATTCTCCTCACTCAAGTAAGTGCGAATCACTTCTCTTCTTGCTCACTTAGTTCTCTTCTAAACACCTTTCATTCCTTAGCTATTCTACACAACAATTATAGTTGTCGGAAGGAGGAGAACCTAGAATTTTGCAACACAGTAGCAAGAACACACTGTTGGGCATTCTTTTTGAGGAAACTGAGGATTTAACAAATCAAAGAAGGTACGATATTCTTATCTAAGTCTCAAATGCATGATTCATGGTCTAGAATTAGAGGTACTAGGATGCTAAGGTCATGGGAAAGCAAAGGAGGGGAGAAACGTACACAGAAAACCAGTTTTCATGCTAGTTATAGTGGTAATGATCATCGTTACTGCAGTAATGCAGGCATTACCTCAGTAGCCTACCTTGGTAATGCCTTTTTCTTCCTTTGTTTCTATGAATTCTCCTCTGATTTTCATGGTAATAACACTATTTTTTTGGAAACTCCTCTAGTTATTGCGATAGCCTGCCATAGTAATGACACTGCAGTCCTGTAACACCTATTGACGACCTATTTGATCAATTACAAGTAGCCACTCATTTATCTAAAATTGATCTTAGGTCAGGATACCATCAGCTAAGGATTCGAGAGTCTAACATCCACAAGACAGCCTTTAGAACAAGACATGGATACTCTGAGTTCACCGTCATGCCCTTTGGTTTGACCAATGCCCCGGCTGCCTTCATGGATTTGATGAACCGAGTGTTCAAACAGTACCTTAACCAGTTTATAGCGGTATTCGTGGACGATATCCTAATCTACTCTAAATCAAAAGCTGAACACCTAGAACACTTGAGGATCGTACTAGAAACTCTCAGAAGAAACTAGCTATATGCTAAATTCAGTAAGTGCGAGTTTTGGATGGAAACTATCAAGTTCCTTGGCTACGTACTATCAACAAAAGGCATCTCTGTAGATCCGAAGAAAGTGGAAGCTGTTATGAACTGGAAGCAACCCAAGACAGTAACAGAAATCAGAAGTTTCTTGGGCTTGGCAGGCTACTACAAAAGGTTTATTAAGGATTTTTCTAAGTTGGCAGAACTTATGACTAAGTTGACTAGAAAAGGAGTTAAGTTCCAGTGGGATGAGAAATGTGAACAGTTACTCCAAGAACTAAAGACAAGATTGACTACGGCTCTTGTTCTAGTCACCCCAACTCCCAATGTTACTTACATACTCTATACTGATGCTTCGCTGAGTGGGCTTGGAGTAGTGTTGATGTAGGAAAGACAAGTAGTCGCTTATGCTTCGAGACAACTGAAGGTCCATGAGATAAATTACCCTACTCACGACCTAGAGCTAGTGGCCATTTTGTTTGCCCTGAAGATTTGGGGACACTACCTTTATGGTAAGAAATTTGAGCTGTTTTCAGATCACAAGAGTTTGAAATACATCTACACCCAGAAGGAATTGAACCTCAGGCAACGGAGATGAATGGAGTTCTTAAAAGACTATGATTTTCAACTACACTACCATCTGGGGAAGGCCAATGTAGTGGCTGATACTTTGAGTAGAAAGTTCAACAAATAGGAAGAAGAAAAAGGTCAGATGTACCAGTTGATTGAAGATTTTAGGTTGGGTGTAAACCTCAATGAAAAAAAGCCTATCTTTACAATATGTCTTGCCAACCGGACCTATTACATCAGATCAGGGATGACCAGAAGCAAGACAAGTGGCTTGCTCAACTAATTGAAGGAGTCACGCAAGAAAAACATACTTAATTCAGGATGGATGCTGAAAACATCCTAAGGCTCGGGGAAAGGATATGTGTACCTCAATAGGGACAGAGCAAGCAAATCATACTTGATGAAGCTCATCAGACTAAGTATACCATGCACCCTAGTAGGGATAAGATGCACCAGATTCCCAGGAAAACCTATTGGTGGAGAAGAATAAAAAGGGACATAGCCAAATACATCTCTAAGTGCTTAACATGTCAACAAGTGAAAGCAAAACACCGAAAACCCTCTGGAATGTTACAACCACTCCCAATCCCTAAATGGAAGTGGGATAACATGGCTATGGATTTCGTCACTGGTTTACCCAGGAACCAAAAAGGAGAAGACACTATTTGGGTGATAGTGGATTGTCTCACCAAAGTGGCTTACTTCTTGCCAATCAGATCCATAGACTAAGTCAGCAAGCTGGGAGAAATCTATGTGAAAGAAATCGTCAGACTTCATGGTGTACCCAAGACTATCGTGTCTGACAGAGACTCTCCCTTCACTTCCCAGTTCTGGCAGAGTCTACAGAAGGAAATGGGTACTAAGCTCACCATCAGTACTGCCTTGCACCCTCAGACGGATAGTCAGTCTGAGAGAGTTATCCAGATTTTGGAAGATATGTTAAGGTCTTGCGTTTTAGACTTCAAGGGGAACTGGAGCAAGTATTTACACTTGGCGGAGTTTACCTATAACAACATTTATCAGGCAAGCATAAAAATGGCTCCATTTGAAGCTCTCTATGGAAGACCCTACAGATCACCTACCTGTTGGGCTGAACTTGAAGATCAAGTATTAACTGGGCCAGACATGGTGGAAGAAACGAGCAACCAAGTCAAGTTAATACAAAAGAGACTGACTACTGCGCAAAGTCGTCAAAAGAGCTACGCAGACAAAAGGAGAAGACCATTAGAGTTCCAAGTTGGGGACAAAGTATTTATGAGGATTAGTCTTTAGAAGGGTATCAAAAGGTTTGGATTCAAAGGGAAGTTATCTCCAAGGTTTGTCGGACCCTTTGAAATACTTAGAAGAATCGGGGAATGTGCTTATGAGTTGGACCTACCAA
>JAJIYU010009227.1:0-17261 GCA_030144865.1 Tinospora cordifolia | reverse complement strand
CCTAATATGTAATATTAACATTTATTATGTTAACATACACCTTATTTTCTCACATATTAGTCAATACGTGTATTTATACTTTATTTTTGTTTATTTATTTTACTAAACCTTAATTTTTATTTAATTATCAAATTAAGGTTTTATTTGTTTAATTTTCACTATAACTCTGATTTATTTTATTTTTCATGTGTTATCCCACAATTTGCACTCAAAAGAATTTTGAAATTAACTTATTTAATTATTTGACATAATTTTGGGGTATTACAATGACTTATGCTCGTGACACTTGTGCTGATGTGTGGAAGCTATTGGTAACCAAATCAAAAGCAAGGGATGAGGGCCAAGTGTATGAGCAGTTAACAAAGGCATGAAGCATGTATGCTAAAGATCAGGAGCAAGTACAAACCTGATAGCCATGTGTAGAGCATCTAAGGGTCAATTATAGGGTTGTAACTTACCATTACTATGTATAAATAAAGTCTTTGTGTTCTAGGAAAACACAAAGGTGCAAATTGTAATCCCTTCAATGATAAAGACAGTGATTCTATAGTTGCCTTACCTTGTGTGTCGTGTTTTGCTTCCTTGTTACATTATTTACTATGAACACCTTGCGTTGAATGTGTGTGTCATCTATTAGTCGGAATACAAAGCAAAAGTGATATTATGTCGATCATCAACGAGTACATTACCTTGGAAGGTTCACTTGACCAATTGCTTCAGATTGTTGAGACTAGGGTTGACATTCTAGTGCATCATGGGATGGTCGTTGCTAGTAGGTGATCAACCCCGAATTGTAGATCACCAGCCTCCTATTTGGTTGGAACTTGTGGCAAAAAATTCAGAACAACTGTTTGACCCGTGACACCACCCCTATTCAGACATTTGAGCCACACGTGGTAGTACAACCGAGAGGCAAAGGTCATAAAGGAAGCTGAGGTACGGAAGGCAAAGGATTAGAGTACAAGCCACCGATACCTGCAGTATAGATGGGCTAGCCAACATAGGCAAGACATGTTGTACAGAAACAACCTTTCACCTATTACTAGTATGGGCAGATTGGGCACAAGAGATCGGAGTGTACTACCTTATCAGCCCAGAAAATTGTTCAGTAGGGATATAGAGAGAAAGCTTAGGCAGCACTCAACCTGATCTGGAGGCTACCAAGACTCTGGTAAAAGGCGTCGTCTCTATTTTAGATTTCGTTTAGGGCATCCATTTTTTGTATTAATTATTGTCATTGGGGAACATATTTACCCCAATATGATCTGTGAGCATTGGGTGATTCATGTCTGTGACTTAAAGATAGTGGTAGATTTGCGAGACCTAGAATTTTTTAATTTTGATGCCATTCTAGGCATGGATTGACTAGTTGTTTATCATGCTTATGTTGATTTTTATGCTAATTGTGTAGTATTTCAAATCCCCAATCAGCCTATAGTGGTATTCCAGGGTAGAAGTTCAAATAAACCTAGCACCCAAGGCAGATTAGCGACACCAAAGAAGATGTGTGCCATAGTAAGTGTAGTTGCCGCAGATACTGGTGAATCTTCCAAGCTGAGACTTAGGGATATTCCAATGGTATGTGAGTTCCCTGAGGTGTTCCCTAATGATCTACTCAGCTTGCCTCCTAAACGAGAGATTGATTTTATCATTGAGTTGGTCTTGGGGACTGAGCCAATCTCAATAGCTCCTTACCGTATGACACCTAAGGAGTTACAGGAGTTGAAGGTTCAGCTAGAAGAATTACTAGGCAAGGGTTTTATTCAACCTTGCATGTCACCCTAGGGAGCTCCTATGTTGTTTGTAAAGAAGAAAGATGGGAGTTTTCGCTTGTGCATCGATTATAAACAGTTGAATAGGGTGACTATGAATAATAAATACCCTCTCCCTTAGATGAATAATTTCTTTGATCAGCTGAAGCGTGCTACAGTATTCTCAGTCACTATCGGTGCTACTAAACCCAAAAAAGTGGGTTTGTACAGAATTTCTCCCGCATTGTAGCACAAATGACTAAGTTAATCCAAACGACTGCACCTTTTGTATGGAATGATGACTGTTAGCATGCCTTTCTGGAGCTTAAACAAAGGTTGACAGTTGCGCTAGTTCTGGTTTTGCCAGAACTAGGTCAAGAGTTAGTGATTTATACTGATGCATCAGGATAAGGCCTTTGTTATGTGTTGATGCAAAATGACAGCGTAATATCTTATACTTCCAGACAGTTAAAGGTTCATGAGAAGAACTACCCTATTCATGACCTAGAACAAGCAACTATTGTTTTTGCACTCAAAATTTGGCGGCATTATCTTTATGGTGAATGATTCACATTGTTTTTCATATCACAAAAGCCTCAAGTATTTGTTTTCTTAGAAGGATCTTAATATGAAGCAAAGGAAGTGGATGGAATTGCTGAAGGATTATGACTTTAGTATTGAATCCCATCTTAGGAAGGCTAATGTTGTGGCTGATGCACTTAGTAGAAAATATGTCAAAACCACTTGTATGGCTAGACATATGTCTCAAAAGTGGAGGACGATTGATTTTGTGACAATGATGAGTATCCATGAGACTTCGATCGAGACTAGAGGTAGTGCAAAGATGAGAGCCTAGTCAGTTCCGCTTGCTGAGATCATGGAGGTGCAACCTTGTGATGTTGATTATGTGATCTTCCAGGAGTGGGTGGACGACACTTTTCGTGTGAAGTGGTCGATTGACACTGATGGTGCACTGAGATTCAAGAGACGATTGTGAGTACCAGCTGACCCTCACCTAAGATAGGGAGTACTAGCAGAGCTACATTGTTCGAGGTATATCGTTCATCTAGGCACCAATAAGATGTATCAGGATGTTCGACGTACTCATTGGTGGTCGAGGATGAAGCAAGATATTATAGCCTTTGTGCAAAGATGTGACATGTGCTAGCAGGTTAAGGTTGAGACCAGAAACCCGGTGGTTTATTACAGCCCTTAGCTATTCCCAAGTGGAAATGAGAGCACATTACTATGGACTTTGTAATGGTGTTACCCTGGACTCAGTGGAGACATGATGCTATTTGGGTCATTGTAGACAAATTGACTAAGTTTGCTCATTTCCTCCCTATTCATACTAGAGATTTGGTTGAAAAGCTGAGTCGACTATATATTTGCGAGGTCATGAGGTCCCATTGTCCATTGTGTCTGATAGAAATGTTCATTTTACGTCCCATTTTTTGTTAAGCTTGTAGAGTCAGTCAGGGACTAGAGTAAACTTGAGCACAGCGTTCCATCCATAGACTGATGGTCAGTCTAAGAGAGTGATCTAGATTTTGGAGGATATGCTCCGAGCATGTGTCCTTGATTTTGGTGGTAGCTGAAAAGATCATTTGGCATTGTGTGAGTTTGCATATAATAATAGCTACCAGGCAAGTATCAGCATGGCACCATTTGAGGCATTTTGTGGTCGACCTTGCCAATCACCAACTTGTTGGGCTGAGGTTGGTGACATAGCAGTTTTTGGCCCTACCTTTGTATAGGAGCAAACTGAAAAGATTTAGCAGATCTTTCAAAACATGAAGGCAGTTCAAGATCGATAGAAGAGTTATGCGAATAACTGGAGGAAGATCCTTGAGTTCGATGTTGGTGATCATGTGCTGCTTTAGATTTTTCCTTAGAAGGGGCAGACTCGTTTTGGTATTTCAAGGAAACTTGCTTCGAGATACATTGGTCCTTTTGAGATCCTCAAGAGGATAGGTACTGTGGCTTACCCGCCTTAGCTAGCAAGAGTACATAACTTGTTTCATGTGTCGATGTTGAAAAAGTACTACCCCGATCCCTCGCACGTGATTAACTTGAGACATGTCAAGTTGCAATAAGACATACGATGAGGCTTCGATAGCTATTGTTGATCAAGCTATGAAGAAACTACGCAACAAGGAGATACTGATAGTACGTGTATGTTGGCTGTTTCACGATGCCTAATAAGACGCCTAAGAACGAAAGGACTACTTGATGAGTAACTTCCCTGATATTATGAGATTTGCTTCTTGATTTTTGTTCTTTTAGTAAATTTCGAGGACGAAATTTTTTCTAAGGAAAGGAGACTATAACGGCTCATATATTTGGACATTGAGTCAACAAGTTCAACCTGTATTTTTATTTATCAATTAATGAATTATAACTAAAAATACATGATTTTATGGGTATGTAATTAATTAAATAAATAAAATAAATACTAATACTAATACTAATTAATATTTCATAATGCAAAATAATATATATGTGAAAAATTAATAAAATAAATAAATAATAATAGTAATAATAATAATTAGTATTAATAGTGATAGCTTATGTTAAATGATGATTGAAATAAATTATTAATGGAAGAACCACGATGGAAAAATGTGGTATTTTGTCTTAGTTGAATATATAAAGGCAATTAAGATAATGGTTGCCTTGTTGGAAAAAAAGAAAGAAAGAAAATGAGAAAATGAAGAAAAAAAATGGATGATGTATAATGAAAAGAAAAGAAAAATTAAAGATAAATGAGAAATGGGTAAGCAATGAGGTGGAGATAAGATGAAATGGGAAAAGCTTATCTTGGCTATTAATGATGTGGGACCCACCTTAAATCCATCCAACAAGCACCTATAAATACCCCTCCCTAATTCATTTTGTTGCTCACAACAATTCCAACCGTGGAGAAGAAAATGAAAATCCAGAGAGCAAAGAAAAAAAAAGGAAAGAAGAAAAATGAAAGAAAATGAAGGAAAAGAAAGCCACCTCTATTATAGAAATTCGTCACTTTGGGTGAGTTATTTTACCTCTTTTTAATACAAAACAACTGTGCAAGTTATGGATTTCAATTTTTATAGTGTAGTTTTCAATAGATGTGTTAAACTATTGTGTGACCCAAAACTAGAGTATATTTTTACTAGGAGTAAAATTATGCATATATATATATATATATCATTGTGTTCAGATCAACGAGTAGAACATAGATATATTATTTGTTGTACCTAAGTGAACTTAATGATCAAAATAAATTCTGAAATGATCAAAATAAAATTTGAGTTGGCCAGTACTAAAATGATCAAAATAAAATTCTGAACTTAATGACACTAAAATTATAATTTTTAGAGATCAATAGGCATATTAAATTTAAATCATGCAATTGAAGGAAAAAAAATGTATAGATTAATATTATATGTATATATAATGTTATATAATTGATTATGTAATGTTATAAATATAATATTACCTATAATCAATGTTGTATAGCATTATGAATTACTTCACATAAGGAAAATGCATAACATAGGAAATAATTAATTTTTTCCTACTTAATGTATATTATAGAAAATTTGTGAAGAGATTACGCAATTTATACCAAAAGCGAAACATGTGTTAATAGTGTAAGCTTTTGGTATGTGGGCTCAATATTTGGAGATACGACAGGCAATCGGGATAGTGTCAACAGTCAATCTAGTTTGTGAGTAGTAATTTGATATATTTATTTAATCTTTTATTCTACTTATGCTTGTTGCATAATTGTGTGCCACATGCATTGCATATTGCATTGAGACAAGACCTCTTGGGGGGACTGACTTTTGAGTCTCGCCAAGGATAAAACCCACTACCTAGTCAACCCCTTGAGTGTGCAAGGCATCAAAATATGGGACAATATCGACTCACCAGCATTGGTCACTGTGCCACTTTGATTGAGATGAGGCCTGAGATACGAGTATAGATCTTTAGATGTGCCGACCTGGCCTTAGGATGAGAGGTTTCAAGGTGCCGACATTGTATCGTGATGGTTCTTAGATTGAGCTGATCAACAAATCTTCAGATGTGCTGACCTGGCCTTAGGATGAGAAGTTTCAAGGTGCAAATATTAGATTGTGACAGCTCTGAGATAGAGCTGATCGATGGATTTTCATATGTGCCCACCTGACCTAGTGAAGAGAGGTTCTGAGGTGCGAACATTGGATCGTGATAGCTCTGAGATAGGACTGATCAACGAGTCTTCAGATGTGTTGACCTGGCCTAGTGATGAGAGGTTCTGAGGTGTAGACATTGGACCATGATAGTCTTGAGATAAGAGTGGTACATTGGTACACTCTGTACATATATTTAGAGTGGTGCATGGCACACTCTATTAGTTCAAGGATGGTGATTGTACCACCTAGTTGGTGGGTCACAATCGTTGAGATACGACAATATAGCATAATCAATGGGCCGTGATTATCGATTGATATCGCAGTATGGCCTGGATGATATATGGTCATGTCCGTCCGAAATGGCAATATGACCAAAGGATCCTTAAAATGAAAGAAGGGTATCAAGTTTAGATATTGGACCCTTGAATCATCGCATAATTCATGGCATACTTCAAGGCATATTAGGCTACTACATATTTATATGAATGATTTTATGTGTTATTCATTGTTGCATTTTATTTGGATGCTTGAAATGTTGCATGTTGTATTGCATGTAGAATGCTAGATTAAAGTAGATATATCTGTTGCTACTTACTTGGCTCACATGGATATCGAGCTCACTACTTTTAACATTTTAGGTCCATCTGGTGTGGATAAGGGGAATCACATACAGTACGCATGATCTTTTCTAACTTATCCCCAGTAGGTTGTTTGTTTTGTTATTTTTTATATTTCTTTTTCATTATATATAAGTTTTGAAAGATTTAAAGTTGAACTAGACTCTAGTAATGTAATTAATGTTAAAGAATTTTGCTATAATTACATTATTTTGCTTAACTTGTTATTGTTGTACTCTGAATACTATAAATATTTTGTTGGTAAGGCTTAAGAGTAGTCGACAAGTTTGACTGAGGAATAGACTTGTCTAACTATCATGCCGATCGGGCTGGTCGTATGAGGTTTCAGAATGGGGCCTCGACACTGTGCACTAAGTATTTATACGATCAATAGAAAACTTAGGTTTTATGTACTTTCTATTTCTGATTTGCAATCATAGGAGTGCGGTCATGGCTTGTAAGATTGCAGTCTTAGGGGTGCCCCTAATTGCAAGACTGCGGTCCTCCTTCCCAGGATCACAGTCTTCACGGACCACTTTATTTTTTTGAACTTTTGGAATGCAAGACCACGGTCTTCACCCATGGGACCACCATCCTGCAATTTAATTCCTCCAAATCACAAGACTGCGGTCCTCATTTCGAGGATTGCAGTCCTTGTGCAGACCGGGTAGGTTTTTTTGGGTTGTTTTTTCATTCATTTGGTGATTTGTTTCTAAGGATCGAGGTTATTACAATACTGCGGTCCCATGTTTTAGTTCCTCCAAATCACAAAACCTTAGTCCTTGTGTGGACCAAGTATGTTTTTTTGGGTTGTTTGTTCATTCACTTTGTGGTTTGCTTCTATGGACCAAGGTTAGTACACCTGGTCGGTGGGCCATGATGGTCGATGATACTGTAGTATGGCCTGGATGACAGTTACGTCCATCCAGAAAAGATAGTATGACCAAGGATCCTTAAACTGAAAGAGGAGTGTCGAGTTTAGATTTGGACCCTTGGAATGTGGCATAATTCATGGCATATTTGGTCATTGCCTTTCTATATGTCGATGATTATACGTGCTATTTGTTATTGCATTTTAAAAATGATTATGATTTTGCCTATTGCATTGCATGTAGAATGCTAGAATTAAGAGATATATCTTCTTGCTACTCACTGGGCTCACATGGATATCGAGCTCACTACTCTTAACATTTTAGGTTTGTCTGGTGTGGATAAGGACACAGGCATGGTGATCGCATGATCTTTCCAGCATTATCCATGGTAGGTTGTTTTGTTGCTTTTGTTATTTTGGTATTTTAAATCAATATGTACAAGTTTTGAAAAATGTAAAGTTGAACTGGACTCTGTTAATGAAAATAATGTTAAAGACTTTCATTGTTGTTACATTATTCTGTTTATCTTTTTATTGATGCACTTTGAATATTGTAAATAATTTGATAGTAAGGCTCTTAACAATAGACGGTGAGTTTGACTAAGTAGTAGATTCGTCTAACTATTGTGTTGGTCGGGCCACCCATAAGTTGTTTCAGAAGGGGTCTCGACACTTCTCAAACCCAAATTCTAACCAAATAAGCCCAATTTGTGTTAATCTTGAACCTGTGCCCTAACAATCTATGTATTGACTCAATGCATTATATTATCATCTCTAATATGTATGAGGGAGATACATACACATTGAAGAAGTCCAATGTCTACCCAATGGAACATTCACCTATACACTTAATGTTTGAGCATTGATACCACCTCTAGAATAGCCTTTTCTTCTATAATACCCTGAGAATTTATAAACTTTTTAAAAATTGGTTAAATTAAAATAATTAGTATAATTGACAAACTAAATTTCATAAGTTACAAAATCACATAAAATTGCAAATAAACATGAAATAAAATGTGTAACACCCCAATTCTTGGTCCTTGGTTTCTATCACATCTATCACGCATGAGAGACGCGCCATTAAATATCGACACATACATCATCTATTGAGAACCGAGATGTTACTTTTCTCACATCCCATTCTCATTAAACATCATCTGGACATACCATAACTCATATGAATAAATAATCAAACTCTTGGACTCACCAAGGAGTAACACATGGAAAGTAAGTAGTGATCATCAATAGTTAAATCATTAACTTCTATAGATGAAATTTAAATAAACGTGGAACAAGTTTTCAACTGAAATATCTGAATATGGTCTATGTGGCCAAAGTCTAAACCATAAAGAAATTAATAAAAGAGTTTAAAAGTGGTTCGGAGGGTCATACACCCAGTCTAAACTAACTACCCAATAAAAGAACTCTGATAACAACCTCAATAACGAGGTTTACAGCTCCTATAGTACTCTGTAATACTATCAACACGAATTGCCTCAAGGGTCACCTAAAACGAAGATGTGGGATGAACTCAAAAGCCTAGTGGATCATACACAGTTTATCAATAATATTATTTAAATCAAACACTAAGCATGCAAACACTTATCATTCATTATGTGTTTCAAACATTTAGTTATCAACAGTCGTTAATTTGATCGAAGGGTCTAACCCGGTGTTTTCTCATCGTCATCATGTCGTAAAAGTTAAGAAAAATGCACTATGTGTCAGATTCCAATGGGATAGGGGCACACCCATTACCCAGCCCGAGAACTAGGGTCACACTCATTACTCCATCACCAAAAAACTAGGGTCTTACCCATAGTCCTATCATCGGGAACTAAGGGCAAACACATCATTACTTATAACGCGAACACCCACAATGAATCCCCCATGGACCACTGCGACAGTATGTAGTTCAACTCTAAATTTATCTTTGCTTGTGTGTCAACAAACATTTTATTACAAGCATGATTATCAATTTATCATGTATAACGCATCATCATCCAAACAATGCAATCATTCTGATCATCTCATTAATTCATAAATAACACAATAATCATCTCATGTGATAAAGTATTGTAAACACTGAACATGGACATATAACTCATGTTATTCTAATATTCATGCATTCATGTCATTCATAAATCATATAAACACATCCTAGCATGTTTTTAGGCATTCAAACAATGTAAACATCACATATTCAACATTACAATTCAAATAATACTAGGGAGCAAGGTAATCACTTCCACCTTGGTATTTTTTTCTCCTTGTGCCTTTGTTCCTCACCGCAAGTATTTTAGATCTTTAATCTATAAGATTTTAAATACTAAGATAATGTGAGTCTAAGACATTCATAACATGTTCAAAAATCACAGATTCATGTCCCTACATAGGTATCCTATGGCGTACACAAGGCCAGAATGAAAAATGGACAAAAAACAAGACGCACATCGAGTTACACCGGTAACGCGAAACATTATCGCGATTGCCAAATTTGGCAAAGCATTACCGCGGTCACCAGATTCGACGACATGAGTTGTCGCGGTTAGTTACCGTGATAACTAGGGGGGGTTGTGCATGTAATGCTTTCGTGTGCATTATCTCGCTCGTGCTTTTCCCATATGTTTAATACTCAAATACATGCACATTAAGCCTAAAACAGACATCAACTAAAAGAAGTTTTTATACCTTAGGGTTTTTCACATTTCCTCTTCATTTCTCACCAAAACAAGGTCTTGCAGCCCTTAAATCACTTAGGCTTCAAAGAATAATGTATTCACACTTAGGAAAATGTTTTACAATGGTAAGAACTCAAGACTTCAATTGAGTTTCATGATTTTACCTAAGTACAAGACATTTGGAGCAATACCTCCATGACATCTTTTTCTTGGCGAAGCTTGCTCTTCACGGATCTAAGTTCACAAACTAGTAAAGAGAGGTTTGAATGAATAGAAATCAATCTAGAATGGTAAGGAAGGGAAGAAAATTTAATTATCAGCGGCTAGTATCAGTGTTTGGGAGTAGATGTATGAATGTAGGGTAAAAATGACAATTCGGGTTTGTTGGCGCACTGTTCATACATATATAATTCACGTATTACCGCGGTAACTAAAACCCTATTTTTCTATCTTTTAGTCGGATTACTACGGTAATCACACTAATGACCTCGGTAACCAGAACGATGTGATTTTGATTTTTGTGTTGGGTTTCAGTCTAATGACCGTCGTAATCACATGAATGATCGCGGACTGCGGTAAACAGTAAATGGTTAATATGCGGAATTCTGTGCTTCACTTTCGTTTGCCAATTCTTTTGTTCATTGATTAAACATCTCTCAAACTGTTTTCATGAGCTTTCCAAGGTTTATTGTGCTTAAATTATTTTTATTTAAATTTACCAAAACTTTATAAAATTCTTGAGGTATTAAAAAATGCCAAAGAAAAGTTATTAGGGCCCAAAAGGTAAAATTTGACCTACAGGGGTGAAATGGTAATTTTATCACCCAACGATAAAATGGTTATTTTACCTAAATACTTACACAAATAAAAGTGACATGTAAATAATTTACACAAAATAGAACGATATTAAATAACTTAATAATTTATTAAAAATATTAGGGATTTATTTAGTAAAAATTTAATAAAATTAGGTATATGTGTATATAAAGTATATTGTACATATAATAAAAATTAATTAATAAAATTCAGTAAAATTGACACTTAAAATAAGTCCAATAATTACTAATAAAACATAATATTAATGGTTTGCTAGAGATTAATAAGTAAGTAAATTGGAAATATGGAAATCAATGGACAAGATGAAGTAAAAAGAATGATCAGTGGACCTAAAAGACTAGATAGTTGATTTCTGACATATGGCAAGTGCGCGGATCAAAAGTTGAATAAAAAAGCAAGGTGAGGACATGGAAAACGCCTATAGGATGTCCCATAGGGATAGGAATGAAAGAAGTTGGATACATTTGAATTTGAATAGGACTCTTACGTGATAAACCTTATCCAACAAATTCTATGTAACAGTCCATGTTTTAATTTAACATGTAAATTAATTTAAATGAAAGGGGATGCCTATGAATATAAAAAGAAATAATATATATGTATGTATGTATGTATGTATGTATATGTAACAAGGTTGTCATGCATGTAATAAGGTTGGCATATATAATATAATAATGTTGCCCAAAAAAATGGAAAATAATAATGTTGCCATAAACATGAAGATGGGATCTAAAATGAGAGAGAGATAACATGGAAATAAAAAAAACACAAAATAACTAAACATAAGTGGCATTTCATGGTGAGCAGGTATGTTAGGAAGTTGAGTAAATTTGGCAACATATATATGTTAGGCGGCATTAATTGCTTCTTCGATGGAGCTGCTCAACAAAGAGGAACAAATAGAGAACACTGAAAGGAAGAGAAGAAGAAAAAAAATGGTACATAATTTTTATTAAAATTAATATTTTAGTAACTTATTTTCAATTCTTTACTAAAAGATAGATAAGGAAGGTATAGATTACAATTTTATCGTGTAATTTATAGTAAAAGTGATAGTTTATAGTGTTACCCAAAAATAGGGTGTATATCCACTTAGACTAAAACTATACAAAACATATATCATTGTATTCATATCATCGAGTAGATCATAGATATATGATTTATTTGTATTCAGGTAGTCTCTAGGGATTTATATGGTGATTAAAAGTTTATTCATTGTGGGTAGCATTTGGATATATGTAATGCTGATGAAATTTTAATTTGGAGATACAGAAATGTAGGAAGTGAAATTCTTGACTCAATGACACCAAAATTATGATTTTTGGAGATTGATTGATAGATTTAATTTGCATTTATGCAATTAGAAAAAATTTAAATAGTAATATATTTATATTATATAATGTTATATACAAACATGTTACTTATTGATTTTAAGTATAATCTTATATATTTTAAAACACATATTTTATAATGTTATATATTATATGAAAAAATGATTGATTATCCTATTTGATTAATTGTACACCAAATTTTGAAGAGAATAGTTATTATACTAGAAAGTGAGACATGTGCCGAACAGAATAAGCTATTGGTATTTTATGAGTATTTCTTTATCTTGGTTATTTATATGGTATTGTAAATATAAAAATGATTTAAATGTAAGCATGTTATTTATGTGAGCATATGTTGTATTGGTTTGGAATTCATGAAATTATACTTACACAATTGCGTGTTTTGGATTTGCAAGAATAGATCTAAAATATTGGTATCATTTTGATGGATTGAGCCATGAGAAATAATACTTCTTATGTAATAATCAATGTGGGATTGAGCTATAAGAAATATCAACCTTCCTCTATGTGATAATCCTCGAAATAATTGTCGAATATGTGGTAATTAGAGGTACAGTCTACTATTTTAAGGCTAGACAAAAATCGAGACTGACTTTATTTCTAGAATATATGCATGTGAATTTGTTTTATCACATTTTGCATAATTGAAATAATAACTTGATCATTATGTTAAGTGCATATATGTATTGTTTAAATTTTCATGATAAATTCAAATGTTTTACTTAATTTGATTATATGCATGATTATTTAAATACATCTAAATGTCATAGATAAAGAATATTTACTAAGGGTGTTGTAGCTCATTTATTTTCTTCAACATTTCAAGAATAGATCGAAAAGGGAAACGATTAGCACAGGAAGAGTAAACAACTCTTCAATCACTGTTGTGTGAGTATGCTTAAATGTTTTGTAAGCTTGTATTTTTTTGTATAATTATACTTATCACTGTATATGTAATATCACTTAGATGGATGTGGATTTGTTTAAACTAGATATGAGTGATGGAAATTGTAGATTATGAGTTATAAGTTATGGTTGATGGTAGAATTTTGAATATTATTTGTTATGGAATTGTTGAAAAATGAATTGTTTATTAGGTGTTATGTTTTCTTTGGAATAAGTCAAAATTTTAGATAACACTCTGTCAAAGTTTTTATGGATAGTGTTGAATATGAAGTTAGAGAATCTGACATAGTATTAGATGCATAGATGGAGCGTATATGGCATTATGTGCTGGCTGTGACGTCACTTTTACAAGGTTGGTTGCGACATTCTATCCACTAACAACTAATAAAATTTATCCTAAACTAACTCAAATTCTATCCTAGAAAGAGGGGGGACGATTTCTAATGGATAAGAACGCTTAAACCATGATTTTGGAGATTCTGATCCAAGTAGGAGTCTAAGATTTGGGGCTTAGGATAAGATAAGAACATGATCTTTTCATAATTATTCAAAAATCAATCCTAAACTAACCCTAATTCTATCCTCTTATTCATAGTGGATGATTTCTCCAATTCACAACATTAAGTGTGTGATTTCCTTCGTTCCAAAGTTAACAAAGTTGAATTCCTCTTCTTCTCCTAAGTTTTCAATGTCCTACCATCCTAGAAGGCACCATACAAGCATTACATGCACCATTTTCGCTAGAGAAAAACAATTAGAGGTTATTTCAAGTTACTCTACTCTTATTATATTATTTTTTTACTCAATATTCCATCCTCTTCACCCTAGGACTACTACAAAGAAGTCCCCCATAGAAGTCGTCTACTTAGTTCCTCACATTCTTGAAAGAATCTACCAATTTTGGTTCGTAGCAAGTTGTGAGGTTGCAAAGAGGGTTTAACTTTCAAACTTCTTTTATTTTCTATAAATTATTTCATGTTAGAAACGTTAGAATAAGTTAGAAAATCAGTCTTTGATTGACTTATGGCATATTATAGAAATCATGAAACATAAAACATTAATATGTATGCATATAGTTAAATGTTAGGATAGGAAAATTTATTATTATACTATATGTTGATCATACATAAATATTGATGATATAGATTAGAAATAAATGCATATGATTGAAAATTTATGTACTTTTTATCATTTAATATTATCTCAATAAATTAGGATGTTAGAATAGCCTCAAATATGATTAAAAGTTGTTTTGTGAAAGAGTTTGGGTATAAATATAATCTTGTAAATAGATTTAATATAATTATAAATGGTTCTAATTAGAAATTTCTAGAAATTAAGTTGCTAGAAGTTCTGTTAAAAATTAGTTTGGAATGTTAGTTGTTATAAAATAAGTGTAAGAAATAAAAATCATATACTAGGGCATAGTGCATACTCAAAATAGAAAAGAAAATGATTTAGCTGTGAAAAAATAACAACATATTAAATAAATTTAGAAAAATTCCACAAAAAAATCTAGCAGTTAAATATTTAATAAAAAAAATTAGTTAGAGATAAAATGTAACACCCCAACCCCCGTATCTTTAAGCATTGGACATGACCATCATTCTCTTGATAGTAGACTTAACCAACTTGAGGGTCGGGCCAGTGTTACTTTACAAGTGACACACACTTGTTCTTCTCTTTTTCAATATCTTGCGCCTTTGTATAAAAATTCAAGAATACAAAATTTTTACTTTAATAAAATCAAGGCAAACTAAAAGAGAAAGAAATTCAAACTATTTTATTCATAATAAAAAAATTGAAAGTACTAAACTTTTCAAAAAAAACTAATTATTACAGCAAAAAACTTCAAAATACTTTTCAGTAGAAAAGATTTAAACTTTAAGCAACATGCCCTTAAAAATTCTAAAAATAATAAGGTAGAAACTTTCTAAGAACTATCCATGTTAAACTGCTTCATAGGTTTCACATTCCTGAAAAAATAAGAAAGGAAAGAGTGAGCACATAGCCCAGTGGATCCTTTTCGAACAACCATCTTTCATATTCAAACTCATAACACAATCATAATTCAAACACTTGCAATCATTAGGCGTTTCAAACAACAATTTGTTCAAGTCAAGTCTCGAACCAAAAGGGGTCTTTAATCACTTGATACTCTTAACTAAGTAAACGGGGCCCACTCGGCATCAACCCATTAGTAGCACGTGTCGGCATCAACCTGTTACACGTGGTGACTCACAAGATACTGTGGTACACAACCCTCAAGTACTTAGGTCTGAAAACCATATGACCTAACTCATATGAAAAGAACATCCATAGCGTCGCCTTGACCACTATGATGGTACGTGGTTATTATCACCATCGTCTCAGCTTAACTCTCATATCATAATCTTATAAAATAAATTTCAGAATATGAAATCAAACTAAAATTTAGAATATACACAAATAGTTCATGAAACACTCATAAAATATGCATCATACTTTAATTTAAAAGCCTAAGCATGATACTAACATGACATGGATGATATAATTGTTTAAACATAAATCAAAATTGAAAAACTGAAATAAACTTTTAAAATTCTGAAACGAAAATTGAAAATCTTCGATTTCAGTGAGAAACATAAAAATGATGAGTATGCCATAAATTTAAATAACAACAGAATAGTGTTCTAGAAATCACTTGCACCTTGTGACGCTTTCTTTAGAAATTTCTGCAGCAATTCCCCCACTACTAGTGCCAACGAAGATCACCCAAATTAATTCTCCAACCCAAGAGAAAAACTTCTCACACAGAAGAGAGGGGAAAGAAAGGTGAAAAGAGGTACCAAGAAGAGGGCTTAGAGAAAATAAGAGAAAATTTCAACTCTTATTTTTGGAATGAGGGAAGTGAGAGCCTAGGGGGGTTTATATAGATTTTTAAAGGGAAAAAAAGAGAAACTTTTGAGTTTTTCTTGGAATAAAATACCTAAATTCTCTAAAATTTCATATTTCCTAATTATAAGAGGAAAATAAGTATTTTTGAATTTTTTTCAAAATTTAAAAATCAATTTTTGATATTTATCTTAATTTTTTTGTTAATTTTGGTGAATTTTTTGTCGATTTTTTTGCATTTTTTCGGTGCGTCGAATCATCCTCAAGACACGCACACGAATCAGATTGGAGGATTGAGATAGGCGCGCGCGGAGTCGCACCATGCGACTTCGCGATCAGGATTTTGCGGCTTTGATCGCGACTATCCGATCGACCTTGATCATCTTCGTCCGTTCAATCTTCGTTATCTAGTGCACTTGGGTGTTGGTGCGGATCATCTTGCGGCCGTCGGATCGCAAGATCGAATTCAGATTGATAGTTTGCAACCATTGGATGCATTTTGAGTTATATTTATATGATTTTCAGCCGAATTTCATGTTTTATTTTCGAGTTTTTACCAAATCTTAATCCCAATTGACTTTCTAATCTTGTTTTCATAAAAAATTTTACATATCCTTGTGTTTTTGGCTATTATATCCCATGTTATACCTTATATTCATATATTTTCTTCAAATAATCCATTAAATTGATTTTATTCCTTATTTGGGTAAACTAGGACTTACCAAATTTTTCATCCATCAATTCCATATAATTTTCTAAATAAAAATTCAAATTTCATATGAATTTTTCGAGATGTTACAACCTACCCTCCTTAGAAAAATTTCGTCCTCAAAATTTGTACATATTTAGGTATTCCTCGTGAATAGATGCAGGTATTTGGTCTTCATTTAGCTTTCGAGTTCCCACATGACTTCTTCTACCCCGTGATGTTTCCACAGCACCTTCACTAATGGGATATCCTTTGTTCTTAGATTCTATATGTAACACCCCAACCCCCGTATCATTAAGCATTGGACACATCCACCATTTTTCTTGACAGTGGACTAAACCAAACGGCGGGCCAAGCCGATGTTACATTACAAGCGACGCACACTTGACTTTCTATTTTAGTCATTTCATGCCTTGATCGTATTTAACCGCACATAACTTAAAATTAAGAATTTAATAAGGCAATAGTATAAGAAATAACTGAAATTCATAAACTCAATT
>JAJIYU010009226.1:0-17216 GCA_030144865.1 Tinospora cordifolia | reverse complement strand
AGATCCGGAAGGTGCTTGTGGCATTGGACCTTTGAACCTACAAGGAGGTAGTTGAACGAGTTTTGATTTTAGAGCAAGAACTCAACCAGGAATAGAGGTTAAGGGGAACAAATAAGCGGCCTAGGAACGAGAAGGCCCAATAAGGGGCCCACAAGAAAAACAGGAATGGTAAGCCCCCATAGAGATATGGGCAGAATAAGGGAGCAGGTAAAGAGATTGGGCTTGTGTTACCTATGCAGACAAAGGGGTCATCTTGCTAGAGACTGCCCAACTGCACCAGCCCAGGTTCCCCAGTAGCAGCAACCATAGAATGCTCAGGGAGGTCATCCTCAAGTCAGACCTCAGAACCAAAATGCCCATCAGGGGCAGAACTAGGGCCATGGTCAGAACCAGGCCAGAGTATTTGCAGTTGAGGCTCAGGCAAACTAGGTCCCTATAGGAGAAGGTACATTCTTATTGTTTAATGTTGTTGTAAAATTGTTATTTGATTCGGGTGCCTCAAAATTCTTTATCTTTGAACAACTAGCTGATAGGTTACAACATGTGACAAAACTGTTGCCTATAACTTTGAATGTATCCACACCAATAGGACCATTGTGACTTCAAAAAGAATGTGTAATTGTGATCTAAGGTTTGAAGACAAACTTTTAACAATTGACCTATGCACCTTACCTTTTTAGGCTATGATGTAATCTTGGAGATGGACTAGTTAGATCAATATCAAGCCTAAATAGATTGTCCTAAGAGACGGGTAACCACAACCCTACCTTCTGGGAAAACCTTCAAAATCAATGAGGATATGCAAAAACTACTAAGAAGTCCAACCATAGCCTCGTTGAACTATCTAAAGCAGATGAATAAATTTGAAGAACTCACTGAAGAAGAGCCAATTAACCTAAATAGAATACAAAACCTAGTCGTGGTTAGTGAGTACGAGGATTTGTTCCCTGATAAATCACCTGGACTACCACCAGCTAGGGAATTAGAATTCAAAATCAAACTTTATCCTGGAGCCAATCCTATAGCCATGCCTCCGTATAGAATGGCACCAGTAGAACTGGTTGAGTTAAAGTCTCAACTAGATGAGCTAAGGGAGAAAGGGTTCATCAGGCCAAGTGAATCACCCTACGGAGCTCCACTATTGTTTGTAAAACAGAAAGATGGTTACATGAGACTATGTGTCAATTATCAGAAGCTGAACCAAACGACAATAAAAAATAAGTATCTTTTGCCTAGTATTAATGACCTATTCGATCAATTACGAAGAGCCGCTCATTCCTGTAAGATTTATCTTTGGTCCGGCCATCATCAGTTGAGGATCAAGGAGTCAGATATCTGCAAGACAACCTTCAAAACCAAATATGGACGCTTTGAATTCACCATTATGCCCTTTGGTTTAACCAATGCCTCGACAGCTATCATGGATTTGATTAATCAAGTGTTCAAACAATATTTTGACCAGCTTGTGGTGGTATTCGTGGATAACATCCTAATCTACTCCAAGTCTGAGGCTGAACATCTAGAACACTTGAGGATCATGTTGGAGACCCTTAGGAGAAACCAACTATATGCCAAGTATAGCAAGTGCAAGTTCTGGATGAAGACAGTCAAGTTCTTGGGTCATGTTGTATCAGCAGAAGCCATTTCTGCAGACCCAAAAAAGGTAAAAGCAGTCATGAACTAGAAGTAGCCTAAGACCATGATGGAAATCAGAAGCTTCTTGGGATTAGCTGGCTACTACAGAAGGTTCATCCAAGACTTCTCCAAGTTACCAAGACCTATGACCAAGTTGACTAGAAAGGGAGTTAAATTTGAATGGGATGAGGACTATGAACAAGCATTCCAAGAACTAAAGAAGAGATTAACTATAGCCACTGTGTTAACTACTCCAACTCCTGGTGCGACTTATACCCTTTATACTAATGCCTCGGTGAGCGAACTGGGTGTAGTCTTAATGCAAGAAAAACAAGCTATTGCTTATGCTTCGAGACAACTGAAGATCCATGAGAGGAATTATCCTACTCACGACCTAGAATTAGCAGCCATAATGTTCACCCTGAAGATATGGAGACATTACCTTTATAGTGAAATGTTCGATCTATTTTCAGATCACAAGAGTCTAAAATATATCTACACACAGAAAGAGTTAAACCTCAGGCAACGGAGATGGATGGAGTTTCTTAAAGATTATGACTTCCAATTACACTATCATCAAGGGAAGGCCAAGGTAATGGCTGATGCATTGAGTAGGAAGGTTATAACACCCCAACCCCCGAGACTTTCAATTTGGACTTTACCACAAGACGGACCGGGCCGGTGTTACTTTACAAATACATAACTTGACTTTTTATTTCAATTATTTCATGCCTTATTTGTATTTATGAATACATAACTCAAATTTAGGAATTTAATAAGGCAATAATACGAGAAATAAAAGAAATCCACAACTTTATTAATTAAATAAAATTGATTACATAATTCAATCTTGAAGAAAAATTATTACAGCAAAAAATTCAAAACTTGGGCAACACACCCTTACATAGAAATTAGAAACTTTTTAAATCATAAGAAAAAAAATTAACTAATATTCATGGTCTTCATATGATTCAATTTCCTGAAAAATAGAAGGAAGGGGTGAGCACATAGCCTAGTAAATCTTTTTCAAAACCACTAAATTACTAATTCAGCATTAATAACACATTCAAATTCTAACACTTGTAAATCATTAGGCGTTTCAAACAACATTTTGTTAATAGTTGTAAATTAGACTGAAAGGGTTTTAAAGCCCTTGATATTCTTTATCAAAATATCTCCCTTAAGTGAAAAGACATTTTTTTTATCAAATTTCATTGGACTTAGGGCCTAACCCATATTCCAAGTATTTTGGGACACCACCCATGTAAACTAATCACATGTAAAGAACACCCACAGTAACCCTTATGTTCACTGTGACAGTACGTGGTTCTTAATCTCAACATCTTTCTTTAAATCTTATAATCATAGATCATAAATAAATCATGCTCAAGAAAAATAAATAAAAATAATTTTAACATATAAATATTCAAAACATGAAAGCAACCACTTAGTAAGCATCATGTTTTTAAAAAAAATTAAATCTAAACATGTATAATCTAATAACAACATGATTTCATGGTGCACATGCAACCTTGAAATATATCTTTTTCTAAAAAATAAATAAAGAAATAAATCATGTTATTCAAACATAATAAAAACGCCAAATGGAAATGAAATATGCATGAACATGGTATTAAACTGAAGAAGTAGAATAGGGGTTTGAGAAATCACTTCCACCTTAAATAAATCTCCTATGCAAACTTCTAAAATCTGGCAGCATTTCGTTACTTCAACTCTAACTATTACAAAATTTCTGCAATACTCTGTTACCTCCACCCCGATTATTGTTTAGAATAGCCCCAAATAGAAAAAAAAATGCCAAGAGGGAGGTAGAGGGGGAGAGAGAGAGAGAGAGAGAGAGAGAGAGAGAGAGCAGAAAAGATGTATCAATTCTTGTTGGAATGAAAGGATTGTAAGCACAAGGCCCCTATATATAGAGTTTGGGAGAGTGAAAATTATTAACTTTGGGTGGTAAGTTCAAAGGGTCCTTTCCAATTTTTTCTTGTATATAAATTAGCAAGATCAAGTATTTAGAGTTTATTTTATTTTATTATTATTTTTTCTTTTCTTTTCATTCGGTGTGCCACTTTTTTTTATTCTTTTTTTTTTCTAAAAGCAATCCATATATATATATATATATATATATATACATATATTTCGGGCAGTGTGCCCATATTTTGTTTTGTTTTGTTTTTTGTTTCTTGCTCACTATATTTTACTAATATAAGTCATACCTATACATATATTTAATTGCTAATTTTTACAATCCATATATTCTAATTTTTTTCAACCTATATTTATATAATGTAAACTTGCTAATACTTCTATATTTTTATTTTGAGATTCTTTATATTCAGTATCTGAATTTTTTATTATTTATATTATCCGAATTTTCTGAAAATTTTCCAATCTCTAATTTATATTTTTATACTATTTCAATTGTACAATAAAATTGTAAATTCTATATATTTTGTTTCCATTTTTTTGTGATGTATTAAATCTAAATCAACTAGCTAATTAGATAATTTACTTAAATAACTGATTAATAATATATAACTTGCTAATCGTGGTTCATTAATTAATATGACTCATAAATTTTTTATTTCTATTTTCCTTAATATATATATATATATATATTCACTTAAGCTATTATATGAATTACACTTACTAATTATTTGATGTATTAAATAAACTTACTAATTTTTTTGTATTCAATAATATCATTTTATTTATCAAATAAATTTACTGATTATTTAATTATACTAATCTTTATCTAATAAATTTAATAAACCTTATATAATAAACCTTGGAATAAGATTTCTTATTTTTCATCTTATACTTTTACACTATTATTTTATTTTATTTTTTTCGATTAGGTTACAAATTAAAACTATGCCTAGATTTTGTATTAAATATTTTTTTAAGAAATGAAAGTAATTTCTTAAATATTTTTAGAAACCTACTTAAATGTCATTTTTTTATAGTTTATTCTACTTATTTGACATTTTTATTTAAATATCAAATTAAGGCTTTATTTGCCTATTTTATTTTATACCTATTGCTATTTTTCTTGCCAACTTTCTATTTCTTGTGTGATTATGTGAATTAACCGATTTTCTTGAAATTAGTATATAATAAGATTTTTAATAAGGTTTCTTATTTTTATTTCTCTTATATATTCCTATACCTCAATATTTCATATATTTCATGTTATTTTTCATTTTTGGGTAACTTTTCCATATCGAAATATGTACGATTTTTGCACTAAAATTATTATTTTATTATATCTCCATAATATATTATTTTTCATTTACCAACCCATAATTTGTACCTAAAAATTTCTTAAAATCATCAAAATTAATTCACTTAATTTATTTCATTTAATTTTATTAAACTTATTTATTTTTAATTATTTGACAAAATTCTAGGGTATAACAACCTACCTTCTGTAAAAGAATTTCGTCCTCGAAAGTTATGCACATTCACTTGTGCGTCATTTTGTCAAGTATTTCTAGTAAATAGTATGGTTTTGAGTAAGTTGTACACCCAAGGGCTTTGAGTCTTCCTGAAGCTTTCTTAGGGTAGCCTTCGAGAAGAACTTGTCATAAAAGATCTCCTTGAACTCTTCCCAATTCATCCTTTCAACGTCGATGTTCGTTTCATCAAACGTTCATACTATCATGACTATAGATTTAGTTTCTAGGTTCTCGATTTGTTCAGTGGCCTAAAGGTTTTTCTTCTAGGTTCTTTTCATGCATAGGTACAAGATTTGGTCTCAAAGCAAATAAACAATAAAGCGTGTATATCACACAATCATACAATCAAGCTAGCACAACAAGGTTCTAAGCTTCTACCTAAGCTATTAGGTTCAAGTGTCTCATACCACTCTACCCTTTCCACTTAGGCTTCCACCCAAAACAAGGTCGCACCCAAACAATTTCGCAAATTGATAGATAACTAAGGTTCCCGAGTCCACTATACTCCACTGTCCCATACCAGCGAGTATAGAGAAACCCGTTCTGTCAAAATTACCGATCATTCACCACACATGGTCCATCATTCTCCGAGTCCAGGCTTCCTCCATACCCCCAAATTCCTATGCATCCCATACTACGTAGAAACTGAAAGATACAGAAGCTTCTCGATCTCGTGTCCTGATCAAACAATTTTTTATTTTCACACAAGTTTTGTTCTCTAGCCTATGCCCTAGAGATTTATGCTTTTGACCCACTGTGCCACCCATGGCTACACCACGTTTCTACCTAGGCTCTTTTTCTAGACCTAGGGTTCAATTTGGTTGGCTCACAACCTTTTTCTAGTCAAGATACCACATTGGGCATCTTTTTCGACTTCTATTGTAACATCCCATTTTCAACTGGACCTCCGTTCACATGTTGCCTCACGTGTGGATCGTCGCCCGATGAAAGTTGAAATGTTACCTAAAAGTTTCATCCTATCAAAATCTTTGTCTTCAAAATTCAATTCATAACCTTTAGTTCTCAAGTCAATGTCTATAAAGATGTTCTGTGCAAGAGAGAAAATCACAATAGTTTTATCGAATAATTCATAAGCAATGCAGCGAAATACTTTTAAAACTATTCATTTAAACCAAAATCGTTACACAAGGAAGGCCATTTAAAGATAAAACAATCGAAGTTAAACCAATGTAAATACATTAAAAAAATCTAGTAAATTACATAAAATATGACTTCCCAGTCACCTATCCCGGACAACCTCCCCATGAGGTGTCCAATCAAAGTGCGAGTCTTCTGACGTAAGTCAACATACTCTACGTCCAGGTGTACCTGAAAAATAAAGTAGGAGTGAGCTCGAAAGCTCAGTGGATCAATCCTACACATCACATGCATTATACAGACCCAATCCAAACATTACAAACACTTACACACATTAGGCATTTCAAACATTCATTTGTTTTAGTCGGAGTCTAAAACCGGAAGAGGGTCGAGATGTCTCTCGGTATTCCCTGTGATCCAATCAAATCTTAAAGGGTTTCAATAATTGTCTAAAATCAATCGACACTCACATCACAGCCTAAGAGAGTGTACTTACTGTAGCGTTGTACCCGTCTCCCAAAGGCTTCGAGCTATCACAGTCAGCTCTGGGTGGGAATACCTACGATCCGCCTTGTGGCTCGACGATCTCAAGTGGTGACATATAGGAGATGCCACCTCGATCCGCTTCAGGCTTGTCAATCGTACCGGTACGTGGATTCTTAATGAACCATAGTCTTATTTTAGTGATATAGACAAGCATCAATCATGCCAAACAATTTCACAATCTACTGAAAAATTTCTCCATTTATGCATACCATGAAATAGTAGTCTGAATAAATACCCCATGTTATGAAATGCAAGTTACATAATATTCAGATGAGTTACTAATGCTACCTAATGCATTTTCTCTATTTATGCATGTCATGAAATATTTATGCATGAAATGAACAAGTTATCATTCAGTCGCATCATCACACAATCATTCCAACAATTCAATCAATTTTTGTAATAAATTTTCTAACAACCTTGAACTATCCACACAAATGTTTTGAATTTTAAATCCGCATAATACAAATGAGCAAGGAAGTCACGCCCACCTGATTTTGCCGTTCTTAAGGGCTCCTTGCTTCCCTTCGAGATCCTCGACACGTTAATATATATATAAATTTGAAATTTAACACTTAATAAAATTACTCTTAAGCTTAACTAATTCTTAAGATAATTACGTATTCTGGAAATCACTTTCAACAGATTTTGGATCGTTGTTCAATTTTAGTATTTTGTATATTCTAATTAAAATCCTTCTAAGTCTTCTAAATTTTTATAGTTTAAAATTATAATTTTAATAATTTACTTACAACTTATTCGTAGAATTAAATTTCTAATAACTTAATCTTTGAAAGTTAAATAATTTATTAATATCATAATTAACATAATTACGAACAAAATAAGACTTCTAAATATTATAAGCTTAGTTCCAGTGTTTCGAGCTTTTATTCGCAACTCTAAGTTCCTATACGTCAGTATACTTCAATATCCATGTTCCAATGTCAAATCCACAACATCAAAATAATATTTCCACTAAATATTCAATAAGGTTTTTAATTCCTAATTTCATTTTCTTTTTGCATCTTAAATTAATTAAAATAAATCTCAAACTAAGATTTAAAACTAAAAGGAATTTATATTTAAAACTTTACCTCGCGTCATCTTCTTCGCGCATACAACGGCACGTACCAGTTGCAACCCGTTCAATAGCTCAATCATGTACAATCCTCAACCAAAATAATCCGATCACCCAATTCCAAAATCAAGTAACAGCAATGCTCTCAAACAAATTCTGCTTCAACTCACGCCCAATAGCATTCACAAACAAGACTCCAATAGAAAAATCTAGCAACAGCTACACATCTTCTTTGTTCAACTCGTGCATCAAATTCTACAGCAGATACAAAATCACATTCCAACTATTGTTCTTCACGGTCCACTAGCCGAAAACCCCACTCAAATCACCCAAAATCTCCTTACGGACAGCAAACAACTCCCAACCATATACATATACACATATCTACTGCTTCATCTTTCTCAAGCTAACGTAGCCGCCAAAGCAGAGCATCTTGCTCAGCCTCCACATCCCCTCTCTGTTCGTCACATCAACCACCACCATCTCCTTCTCGTTCGAGTGCAACAGCAACAGCAACAGCAGCAGCTTCCACTCATCTTCCTCTGTTCTTTGTCTGTTCGTGGTGCCATGCAGTAGCTTCTTCTTCGCTCTGTTCCTCTCTTCATGGACTGTCTGCGCATTCGCGGATCGACTACAGCAGCTGTCCGTCCAACCCAGCAACTCCTCATAAGTTTCCCTGCTCTGTTCTTCTTCACGGTCTGCTGCAACCGGCTGCCCCAACTTCATTTTCCTCTCTGTTTTCTCGTCCTGTTCTGCTCCCTTTCCGTGTGACACTGTCGCAGCTGTTCTTCATCTTCATCGTCTAGCAGCGGCAGCTGAAACATCGGTAGCAGCAGCAACCATCCCAAAACAGAGCATTTCTCTGGTTCTTCTTCCTCATTCGGCAGCCATATCAGTAGCAACAACAATAACAACAATAGTAGCACTGCAACCGCTCCTCTGTTCTTGTTTTCCATTACGTACCGCCTCTACTTGTGATTCCCGGCCAGCAGCTCGGCTTCATGTCTCTGCAACAACCGTTTGGAGCAGTAGCAGCTTCCTCTTTGTTCTTCATCAAGTCACGACCAAAAACGCACCCCAGATCATCTTCCTCGTTTGAACACGGTACCAGCCACTTCTTCATCCTTTGCTTGTTCACCATCCAAAACAGAGCACACTACACCCTTCGCTGCTGGTTCTTCTTCTTCACTCCAGGTTGCAGCAGCGATCACTCACCGTGTGCTCCTGTTCTTCTTCTTTGCTCTGTATTCGTCCACCAGCAGCAGTTGTAGTTGCAGCAGCTACGACCACAGAGTAGTGCTCCTCTGTTTCCTATCCTGCTTTGGTTTTCTCCTTCTTCTATTCGTGCTTCATTTCACCAACCACACACATCAGCAAGCCACTGAAATGGCTTCTTCTTCAATCTACCATGCTCCGGATGGTTCGACACTCCCTTCGGCATTCTTCTTCAGCACACCACATTCCACCGCCCCATGTTGTCACACACACCCCACTCAATTATCCATCCATACATATACGCCTACTTCCTCTTTTAAGTTTGTTTTTTTTATTTTTTTATTTTTTTTCCATCCGACCATGTCCAAAAATTTGATTTAATTTCCTTAAGGATTAATAATTTGTTAGTCATTTTTTATTGTTTAAAAACTTTAGTATAAGTTTATACATGTTAATGCTGTTATTACTTATGCCCTTTAGTTCTTCCATTATATGAATAACTTTTTTTTTTCTAATCATTTTAATTCACTTAAACTTTGTTATAAGCTTATATGTATGTTAATAATATAATTCCTTATTCATTTTAATGCTTCTTTATATGTATGTATGTATATATATATATATTTTCAAGTTAATAGTGGAGATAAATTCATTTTATCTTATCATATCCATATTTATATTTTTGATGAATTTCTAGTTTAAACCTTTGATCTTTCAACCTAAATTTATATTTTTCCAAAAATTGTGTATTAATATTTTTAAATATACACAAGCTGCAAAATTAGAGGTCGTTACATAAAGCCTGATATTTCTATAAACCTAAAATCTCTTTGCATCTTGACTCGCGACGTAGCACGCTTGTAAAATTCCTGGGGTGTTACATCTATTCACTTTCATGCCCTAATTTTTCACCTTCTAATTTTCTTTTATAAAAAATAAGAGTGTTCTTCAATTCCAACTACTCATATAAGCTGGTGGGACAACCTCCAGATCGGGCAGCGAGATCGAAGTCTGCTTAACAACCGCGCTTTCTAGGGCAGGATAACTCACCTCTTTTTCAATGTTTAGTTTTACTCAGGACAAGACTTACCCACTATCAATTCAACTTGTAGTCTTTGTATCCAAACAAAACATTTCAAAACATATCTTTCTTTTTGGAAAATACTTTCTAAAACATTTTTCAATTTTCAAAAATAAAAGGTAGGACACTAAAATTTTAATTCAATTCAATGTAAAACCCTAATTTGGGTTTCTAATTCTTGTCAAACAACTAATATTTGACTTTCTATTTCTAGCCTAATCAAGACATGTTTAGGATTGACTTTATATTTTTAGCCTAAGGCACCTAAAGCCTAGGCTCTGGTACAACGCTTGTATCAGAGGAAACTTTTTAATTTTGGCCCAGCAACTAATGCCTAGGCTTTGACACCACGCTTGTAAGACCCCAACACCCGAGACTTTCAATTTGGACTTTACCACAAGGCGGGCCGGGTCAGTGTTACTTTACAAGTACATAACTTGAATTTCTATTTCAATTATTTCATGCCTCATTTGTATTTATGAGTACATAACTCAAATTTAGGAATTTAATAAGGCAATAATACAAGAAATAAAAGAAATTCATAACTCTATTAATTACATAATTCAATCTTGAAGAAAAACTATTACAACGAAAAATTCAAAACTTGGACAACACGCCCTTACATAGAAATTAGAAACTTTCTAAATTATAAGAAAAAAATTTAACTAATATTCATGGTATTCATGTGATTCAATTTCCTGATAAATAGAAGGAAGGGCTGAGCACATAGCCAGTGAATCTTTTTCAAAATCACTAAATTACTAATTCAGCATTAATAACACATTCAAATTTAAAGACTTGTAAATCATTAGGCGTTTCAGACAACATTTTGTTTATAGTTGTAAATTAGACTGAAAGGGTTTTAAAGCCCTCGATATTCTTTATCAAAATATCTCCCTTGAGTGAAAAGACATTTTCTTGTCAAATTTCATTGGACTTAGGGCCAAACCCATATTCTAAGTATTTTGGGACATTACTAATGTGAACTAATCACATGTAAAGAACACCCAGAGTGACCCTCATGTTCACTGTGACAGTACGTAGTTCTTAATCTCAACATCTTTATTTAAATCTTATAATCATAGATCATAAATAAATCATGCTCAAGAAACTTAAATAAAAATAATTTCAACATATAAACATTCAAAACATGAAAGCAAACACTTAGTATGCATCGTGTTTTTAAAACAAAATCTAAACATGTATAATCTATAATGACATGATTTCATGGTGCACATGCAACTCTGAAATATATCTTTTTCTAAAAAATAAATAAATAAATAAATCATGTTATTAAATATGCAAACGGAAATTAAACACCAAACGAAAATTAAATATGCATGAACATGGTATTAAACTGAAGAAGTAGAATAGGGGTTTGAGAAATCACTTTCACCTTAAATAAATCTCTTATGCAAACTTCTAAAATCTAGCAGCACTTTGTTACTTCAACTCTAACTATTACAGAATTTCTGCAGTACTCCGTTACTTCCACCCCAATTGTTGTTTACAATAGCCCCAAACAAAAAAAGAATGCCAAGAGGGAGGTAAAGCTCGAGAGAGAGAGAGAGCAGGAAGGATGTATCAGTTCTTGCTAGAATGAAAGGATTGTGAGCACAGGGCCCCTATATATAGAGTTTGGGAGAGTGAAAATTAGTAACTTTGGGTAGTAAGTTCAAAGGTAACTTCCAATTTTTTCTTGCATATAAATTAGCAAGATCAAGTATTTAGAGTTTATTTTATTTTATTATTTTTTTTTTATTTTCTTTTCATTCGGTGTGCCACTTTTTTTATTCTTTTTTTTCTAAAAGCAACCATATATATATATATATATATATATATATATATATTTCGGGCAGTGTGCCCATATTTTGTTTTGTTTTATTTTTTTTTCTTGGTCACTATATTTTACTAATATAAGCCATATCTATACACATATTTAATTGCTAATTTTTGCAATCCATATATTCTAATTTTTCTCAACTTATATTTATATAATGTAAACTTTCTAATACTTCTTTATGTTTATTTTGAGATTTTTTTATTTTCAGTATATGAATTTCTTATTATTTATATTATCTAAAATTTCTGAAATTTTTCCAATCTCTAAATTATATTTCTATTCTATTTCAATTGTACAATAAAATTGTAGATTCTATATATTTTGTTTCCATTTTTTTTTTTTTTTGTGATGTATTAAATCCAAATCAACTAGCTAATTAGATAATTTACTTAAATAACTGATAAATAATATATAACTTGCTAATCACGGTTCATTAATTAATTTGACTAATAAATTTCTTATTTCTATTTTCTTATGTGTATATATATATATTCAATTAAGCTACACAATAAATTACGCACAAGTTTTCACATGATATATTTTAATATATGAATTACACTTACTGATTATTTGATCTATTAAATAAACTTACTAATTTTCTTGTATTCAATAAGATCAATTTATTTATTAAATAATCTTTCTCTAATAAATTTAATAAACCTTGGAAATAGATTTCTTATTTTTCATCTCATACTTTTACATTATTATTTTTATTTTATTCTTTTCAATTAGGTTATAAATTAAAATTATGCTCAGATTTTGTATTAAATATTTTTTTCAAGAAATGAAAGTAATTCCTTAAATTTTTTTTAGAAACCTACTTAAATGTCAGTTTTTATAATTTATTCTACTTATTTGACATTTTTATTTAAATATCAAATTAAAGTTTTATTTGTCTATTTTATTTTATTCCTATTGCTATTTTTCTTGCCAACTTTCTATTTCTTCTGTGACTATGTGAATTAACCAATTTTTTTGATATTAGTATATAATAAGCTTTTTAAAAAAATTTCTTATTTTTATTTATCTTATATATTCGTATACCTCAATATTTCATATATTTCATATCATTTTTCATTTTTGGGTAACTTTTCTATATCGAAATATGTACGATTTTTGCATTAAAATTCATATTTTATTATATCTTCATAAGATATTATTTTTCATTTGCCAACCCATAATTTGCACCAAAAATTTGCTTAAAATCTTCGAAATTAATTCACTTAATTTATTTCATTATTTAATCTTTCTAATCTTTCTCTAATAAATTTAATAAACCTTGGAATAAGATTTCTTATTTTTCATCTTGTACTTTTACATTATTATTTTTATTTTATTTTTTTCAATTAGGTTACAAATTAAAATTATGCTCAGATTTTGTATTAAATATTTTTTTCAAGAAATGAAAGTAATTCCTTAAATTTTTTTTAGAGACCTACTTAAATGTCATTTTTTATAATTTATTCTACTTATTTGACATTTTTATTTAAATATCAAATTAAGGTTTTATTTGCCTATTTTATTTTATTCCTATTGCTATTTTTCTTGCCAACTTTTTATTTCTTCTGTGATTATGTGAATTAACCAATTTTTTTGATATTAGTATATAATAAGCTTTTTAAAAAGGTTTCTTATTTTTATTTATCTTATATATTCCTATGCCTCAATATTTCATATATTTCATATCATTTTTCATTTTTGGGTAACTTTTCTATATCGAAATATGTACGATTTTTGTACTAAAATTCTTATTTTATTATATCTCCGTAACATATTATTTTTCATTTGCCAACCCATAATTTACACCAAAAATTTGCTTAAAATCTTCAAAATTAATTCACTTAATTTATTTCATTTAATTTAATTAAACTTATTTATTTTTACTTATTTGACAAAATTTTGGGATATTACAACCTACCCTCAACAGAATTTCATCCTCGAAATTTATGCACATCACTTGTGCGTCATTTTGTCAGGTATTTGTAGAAAATAGTATGGTTTTGAGTAAGTTGGTATGCCAAGGACTTTGAGTCTTCCTGAAGCTTTCTTAGGGTAGCCTTTGGGAAGAACTTGTCATAAAAGATCTCCTTGAACTCCTCCCAGTTTATTCTTTCAACGTCGGTGTTCATTTTATCAAACTTTCATACTATCATGACTATAGATTTGGTTTCTAGGTTCTCGATTTGTTCAGTGGCCTAAAGGTTTTTCTTCTAGGTTTTTTTCATGCATAGGTACAGGATTTGGTCTCAAAGCAAATAAACAATAAAGCATGTATATCACACAATTATACAATCAAGCTAGCACAACGAGGTTTCAAGCTTCCACCTATGCTTTTAGGTTCACGTCTCATACCACTCTACCCTTTTCACTTAGGCTTTCACCTAGAATAGAGTCGCACCCAAACAATTTCACAAATTGCTTGATAACTAAGGTTCTTGAGCGCACTATACTCCACCGTTCCATACTAGCGAACATAGAGAAACCCGTTCTGCTAGAGTTACCGATCATTCACCACACATGGTCCATCATTCTCCAAGTTCAGGCTTCCTCCATAACCCCGAATTCCTATGCATCCCATACTACATAGAAATCGAAAGATAAAGAAGTTTCTCGGTCTCGTGTCTTGATCAAACAATTTTCTGTTTTCACACAAGTTTCCATCTCTAGCCTATGCCCTAGAGATTTATGTTTTTGATTCACTGTGCCACCCATGGCTACACCACGTTTCTACCTAGGGTCTTTTTCTGGACCTAGGGTTCAATCGGGTTGACTCACAACCTCTGTCCAGTCAAGATACCACATTTGACATCTTTTTCGACTTCTATTCACTTTCTTGCCCTAATTTTTCACATTCTAATTTTCTTTTATAAAAAATAAGAGTGTTCTTCAACTCTGACTACTCATATAAGCTTTTGGGACAACTTCCACATCGGGCAGAAAGACCGAAGTCTGCTTAGCAACCGCGCTTTCTAAGGTGGGATAACCCACCTCCTTTTCAATGTTTAGCTTCACTCAGGACATAGCTTACCCATTATCAACTCAACTTGTAATCTTTGTATCTAAACAAAACATTTCAAAATATGTCTTTCCTTTTGGAAAGTACTTTCTAAAACATTTTTCAATTTTCAAAATTAGAAGGTAGGACACTAAAATTTGAATTTAATTCAATGTGAAGCCCTAATTTGGGTTTCTAATTCTTGTCAAACAACTAATGTTTGAATTTCTATTTCTAGCCTATTCAACACATGTTTAGGATTGACTTAATTTTTTTAGCCCAAGGCACTTAAAGCCTAGTCTATGATACAACGCATGTATCAGAGGAAACTTTCTAATTTTGGCTCAACAACTAATCTCTAAGCTCTGATATCACACTTGTAACATCCCAACCCCTGAGACTTTCAATTTAGACTTTACCACAAGGCGGGCCAGGCCGGTATTACTTTACAAATACATAACTTAACTTTCTATTTCAATTATTTCATGCCATATTTGTATTTATGAGTACATAACTCAAATTTAGAAATTTAATAAGGCAATAATACAAGAAATAAAAGAAATCCATAACTCTATTAATTAAATAGAATTGATTACATAATTCAATCTTGATGAAAAACTATTACGGTGAAAAATTCAAAACTTACGCAACAAGCCCTTACATAGAAATTAGAAACTTTCAAAATCATAAGAAAAAAAATTTAACTAATATTCATGGTCTTCATGTGATTCAATTTCCTGAAAAATAGAATGAAGGGGTGAACACATAACCAAGTGGATGTTTTTCAAAACCACTAAATTGCTAATTTAGTATTAATAACACATTTAAATTCAAATACTTGTAAATCATTAGGCGTTTCAAACAACATTTTGTTTATAGTTATAAAATAGACTGAAAGGATTTCAAATCCCTTGATGTTTATTATCAAAATACCTCCCTTGAGTGAAAAGACATTTTCTTGTCAAATTTCATTGGACTTAGGGCCTAACATTCCAAGTATTTTGGGACATTACCCTTGTGAACTAATCACGTGTAAATAACACCCACAGTGACCCTCATGTTCACTGTGACAGTACGTGGTTCCTAATCTCAACATCTTTCTTTAAATCTCATAATCATATATCATAAATAAATCATGCTCAAAAAAAATAAATAAAAATAATTTCAACATATAAACATTCAAAACATGAAAGCAAATACTTAGTATGCATCGTGTTTTTTTAAATAATAATAAATTTAAACATGTATAATCTAATAATGACATGATTTTATGGTGCACATGCAACCCTGAAATATATCTTTTTCTAAAAAATAAATAAATCATTAAATATGCAAACAGAAATTAAATATGCATAAACATGGGGTATTAAACTGAAGAAGCAAAATAGGGGTTTGAGAAATCACTTCTACTTTAAATAAATCTCTTATGCAAACTTCTAAAATTTGGCAGCACTACATTACTTCAACTCTAACTGTTACAAAATTCTGCAATACTCTGTTACTTCCACCCCAATTGTTATTCAGGATAGCCCCAAACAGAAAAAGAATGCCAAGAGGGAGGTCGAGGGGGAAAGAGAGAGAGAGAGAGCAGGAAGGATGTATCAGTTCTTATTGGAATGAAAGGATTGTGAGCACAGGGCCCCTATATATAGAGTTTAGGAGAGTTAAAATTGGTAACTTTGGGTGATAAATTCAAAGGCAACTTTCCAATTTTTTCTTGCATATAAATTACCAAGATCAAGTATTTAGAATTTATTTTATTTTAATTTTTTTTTCTTTTCATTCAGTGTGCCACTTTTTTATTCTTTTTTTTCTAAAAGCAATTCATATATATATACATACATGTATGTATGTATGTATGTATGTATGTATGTATGTATGTAACACCCCGACTCTGGAGCCCCATCGTCCACGTCATTGGATGGTCTAATTTTTTTTTATCAATAATCTTGGGCTGCCCCGAAGATGGGCCCGTGCTAAATTTTCTTTTTCTTAAACCCAAATCTATGAGAGTTTCTGTATACAATAGTGATGCACATTATGGAGTTGATAAAGATGACACAAATAGATTAATTAATGGTGATGATGATGCTTTGCATATTCCAAGAGGACCGATTACAAGGGCCCGTGCCAAGAGGCTTAATGAAACACTACTTGGGCTGGTTCAAGACATTTGGGCCAAACAAGGTGTTAATAGTTTTTCCAACTTTAATATGGGCTTGGATAAATCAAAAGGAGCTTTGAGTGTC
>JAJIYU010009225.1:0-17197 GCA_030144865.1 Tinospora cordifolia | reverse complement strand
GTATTGATTTATAAATACTAACATGATCCAGAAAGTTGATTGCTCACATTATAATCAGAATCTTAGGGTGATTCAAATAGATTTGATGTTATCCACTAATTAATGTAAAGTACTCTTCATTAATGAACTATGATCATCATCTAGATACATAGCTAATCAGTAATCTTAGTAATTAATATATTTTTGCTTGCATTTATAATATTAACAATAATATGTGTTCTTGGGTAGACAAATGGAAGTGCAATTAATGTAATTTCCCACTAACAGAAAATCATTTTTAAGCGTACCTGTATCATCATCTACTGGAATAATTAATTATATATCTGAACCCAATTAGCTGTACATTAAACTACTCATATATATATTTATTATTTTAAGTCACTAAATTCAAAATTCAGCAAGCAATGCTAACTTTCCATATAATCCACATTATATGGGTGTAACAATCTGTAATGCACTAATTAAAATTTTCTATGCTAATGATCTCTTGCCTAGTTTATATTACCTTAATTAATTCTTCTGTAAAGCTTTGGATTCTTATAAAGATATTTTAATCAAAAGAAGGAAAGAAAAGGAATGTTATATGCTAGTTAATTAATCAATATTCTAAATCATATATAATCAAAGATTTAAATAATTAATGTAGTTTTTTCTAATTCAATTATAAGTAGTACTATGAGGTGGAGAATCTCCATTACTGCAAGACTTGTTGCCTCCATGTGTTTTTGTTCTTTAAATGCTGTACAAAGCTGACATTTGGAAATGCGAAACAATTTATATAATCAATATAAAGTCCCATCTTTGTTTAAAGATAACATGATCAGTTCCCCAATATTCCTAACTCTATATAGTTTGTCTCCTTACCCGGTTAATCTATTTTGCCAAGCCACAAGATTGTTTATCTACCCAATAAGAATTTGTCGTTTGGTATTAAAATTTGTTCAAATTAATATTATTATTTTTATTTTCATTTTTTGTAAGACACAAACCCATATGAAATGAAATTAATTGAATGAGATGTTCCCATCTGTACATCATGAACTTGCAAATTTGTTTCAGCCCATGATGGAATGTTGAGAAGAAGATCTTTGATTTCATTTTTATTAATATCCCTTAAATTGAATAAAACCACCCATATGAGTAATAGTAATATATGTGAAGTGTTAACGTCAATTTTCTTAATATCGCCATCTAATTTATTTTTATATGTTTTAATAATGGGTACTGTATATTTGGAGATATGCATATAAAACGTAAAATCTCAAAAAAAAAAAAAAAGAAAAAGAAAAAGAAAGAAAAAAAGAAAGAAAGAAAGAAAGAAACCATTCAGTGTGAGTGTTAGAAAATGATATTAGCACTAATTACATAAAGCAATTTTTCTATATTTAATTTACCTGTTTGCATGAGCCTAATTATGATCAAATTAATAATTTGATTACTTTTATTTTCCCTATGTGCTTGCATGTTCCCACGTGCATTTGCAACTCTTACAGAATAGTAGCGATGCAACTATCAAACATGTCTCATCATCAATATATACCAATTATCCATTATTATTTATAAATGACTTGGTCAAACATATTTAAAACAAGTGCCTCAGCATCTTCCAACAAGTGCAGGTAACGTCCTAAAGTTAAAGAATAATTCCAGTAATATTCAAAAAGTACATAAAGAAGAAAAATCAATAGGGATCTTGTTGACAGTGCTTGAAAGGGAAGAGAAGAAGAAGAATTAGGTGAATCAAGTTTATTGCGATGGGCCAGCTTGCTGAACAATCGATCGAGTTTGCTACCACATCAAGTGACATACGGTGAGGTAGATGCACGGGTGTTTTGAAAGAGAAGCCAGGCTAATTTGGGTTCATAATAATAATGCTTCAGTCCCAAGTAATTAAAATTGGCTAATTTGTATTAATATTCCTTGTACATATATTGGTGGAGAAGTTAATTTGTTGAACCCAAGCATGGGGTCCTTTATTTGATAGTCATTGCCACATTTCAATCCTTATATATATATATATATATATATATATATATATATTCCTTGCACATTCACCGGAATGCTAAGGTGTGGGACTGACAATATAAAAAGTTTGATATATGGATCCATCATTCATTCATTGCATATAATAGTGATAAAAGGATAGCTTCAACATATCAAGTACCTCGACATGGGTTATAGGGTTGTTTCCTTTTATGTGTGTGTGTGATGAATGATTATGAACAAATACATAAATTGATGAAGGAGATATGTTGGAATCATAATTCAATCCTTGAGCTCTAATGTCATTCTTCGATTACTTATATTAATTTTTTATTATTCTCACGAAGGTGCATGGAATATGCACTATTATTTTAGATATGATGCGGATGGCAAAAGCTATTATATACTAAAAGCTAAATTTAAACCTTGAAGAAGAAATAGGGTTCTTTGCTCTCTAGAGAGAACTTGAAACATATATTATAGATGCAAGAGTGAAAGGAGGGAAAGCGAGTTAATTACATGCTTTTGATGCTTGGAACTATTGCATTGGTTAAGACATAACTTTCAATGTTTTGTTCAAGCATGTGTATTAGAGTTTGCATCATATAAGGCAATCTAATGTAATAAGTAAAAACGTGATGCAGAACCAAAGATTGGTGTGAAACTTGGCCAGAAGAGTTGAGGCATATGTTAGGTGAATGTTCGATTATCGCCCCCACACATGTGTGTCTCTCCTGTGATAATATTCTCACTTTGCAAATGTGTTAGGAGGTGAACTATTTTATATTTTGGGAAGGTGATGCTTAAACTACATATAAAGCTAGAGAGCGATTAGTCTTGAGCTGCACAAGAGTTGGACTAGAGACACTTTATGCGAAAGCCAAAAAAAAAAGGATGAATGAAGTTGTCATGTGTAATAGACTACATACTAAGGAAAAATAAATGGAATAAATATTTCATAACAAAAATAAACTATGATCCAATTAAATAGTAAACTACATATAATTAATGAATTAATAATTAAAATAAACAGAGATAAGAAAGTTGGAATTGCCCTTGATTCATGTGTGTGTGAAGTGAAGTGTCCAAACTTGGATCAAATCTTTGCTTAGAATTTTCTTAAAATCATGATTATCCATATTCAATGCAACCTAGAATTCGTAACTTGGATCAAATGGGGACACCGTGGGGAGAAAATATTCTCTAAAATTTCATAGCTACAAATTTGGAAATTGATATAGAATATTTTGAGAACCAACCATGGGTACTTGCTTACACACTTTGATTTACCAAGAACTCTTTCTAAAAATAACTATTGACACAATCTATTATATACTAAATGCCGACTTGTTGAAGAAAGACATCTAAACCTTGAAGAAGAAACAAAGTTCTTAGTTCTCTTGAGAGAACTTGAAACATGTATTTATAGATACAAGAATGGAAAGGAAGGAAAACCTATTAGTTGTATGCTTTGGACACTTGGAACTATTTCATTGTTAAGACATAACTGTCAATGTTTTGCTCAAGCATGTCATATTGAGCTTACATCATCTAAGGCACAATTGAAACATGCTTTAAGGAAGCTTGGAATTCATGTAATAATTATTGGAATATGTAAGAAAAATCAATAGTTGTGTTGGTTAATGATTGATATATTCATCCTTTGCACTAGGCTTGGAAACGCCACGCTTTATTTCTTTGATGGCTAAAAATCAAAAGTTAGAGGCAGTGTAAATAGCAAAACTTATGCAAGATTGCCATTGTTCAATTATTAGTGGCTGTAAAACTTGGTGGAGCTTGTTTACGACAAAAATGAAGTTTGGATCCATGATGGAAAAATATTGCTAAGATAGTGAAAAATATCATGGATCATGTAACTAAAGATAGTTTCAAAGTTGAGTGCATTTGGAATATTGCGAGTTGAACCTATTCATTTTAGATTTTGTAATAAGATAAAAAATGTACTTAGATTTTGACAAAAGGAACTTTGAAACAATTTAACACACTTCAATCTAGAGAAAGTACGAAATGGGACATAAGTTGATCAATTAAACAACTAATTGGTTTAATATATATTTTTTTTTGTTGATTTAAGGGCATAACAAGTTGATCATCCGGTGCTAATTGCAAAATTTGTTGTATCTGATAGGTTTTCTACTTGACAATCTTTTTCAACAAATTCTTATAGGCAGAATTTCTTTTTGAATTCAATTGTTACATTATTTGTAATGAGAGAGTTTATTCAATTTTTAACTTTTTAATGAGAGAATTTGGTATAGTTGTAGCTCTATAAACCAAAAATTCAATTGTGTAAAAACTTAGTCTTTTTAGCATTAGTTTTATATTGTGAGGAGTTAAAACCTTTTCATTTTTTATAGTGATAAAATATTTAGATCCAATATATTTTATCTTATAGGTTTAGTTGCATCATGAAGAATGTTTTTAATTCAATATTTATCTAATTTCATATTTTAAATGTCACAAAATAACAATTACTTTTTATAAGAATTTTTTATGTCAGCTAATTGTCACAAAATAACAATTACTTTTTATAGGAATTTTTTATGTCAGCTAATTGTTGTCATAAATAAATATTTTTTGTGGCAGCTTTGACATGTCACAAATAATTGTAACAGAATAAGAGTTGCTACAAATAGATTTTTTTGGTGTAGTACAAGTTGTCACAAATACTTTTTGTGGTGGGATAGGTTGTTACAAAAGTATTTGTGACAACTGTTTTTGTGATGCATTCCAAGCTGTCATATAGTTGCCACAAAAACTTTTTTGTGACAACAAATAAGCTTTTGTGACAGTTTTATAGCTGCCACAAAATGTGTATTTTCTTGTAGTGATTTGATAATAAGGATAGCATGTACCAACAAGATGACGAATTTTTATCATGAGTATTCCAAACGGGTATTTTCGAGATGTGAACTAAGGGTTCAGATTTAACCCCACTTCATTAATGATATGTTTGAAAGTCCGAATTTGATGTCATCCCATAAATATGGAACGCTGAAGCCTATTTCTTTTCAATCTTAATGTCAATTATAACAAATAACTGTTTGAATCACTTAATCTTTTGAAGTGTTTGTCATGTATTTCTTATTTGTTTCAAAGTAATGAGTTAAATATTTAAAATAATCTACTGGGCTATTGGGCTCACCCTTCCTTTTTATCTTTTAGGACATTTTTGAATGGAAGCTGTGTAGTCAAGTTAAATCTTAGTATTTATGAAATGTTTAAATTGCTCATGTTAGCCCTAATGTTTTCATTAGATTCTCAAGTTTAAATTCAATGTAATAAATTGAGGGATTTGTACCTCATGACATGATTTTTTTTATTTAATGAATGATATGGATTGATTTTATTAAATGATTTTCAAGTATGTATTATGAATTAATGTTACTCATTAAGTCTCATAGAGTTAGGACAGTGAAAGAGAACAAGAGAAAAGAAATAACATGATACTGCCTGCTTCACGGGTAGCCCGCCTATCATTGCAAGACTTGTGGGCAGTACAGTGATTATGTCCTCCGAACCGTGTGGGCCCAAACACGGGGAGGTGGGGTGTTACAATTACTTTTAGAGTCTTCTTTTCTATATTCATAATTTTGTTTTAAGTTGGGCATATTGGCCTTAGTTTCCTTCCTAGTTAAAGTTGTTTTATTGAATAAGTTCAAGGGTCATTGTACCCATTGAATGTTGAAATTGATTTTCAAATAACGATATTGGTTTATTTCATTTAAAGATTTTAAGTGTTTTATGTGAAATCTACATGAGCTGACATGACACAAGAAGTTTTATAGAGTTGGGATAGTGAAAAGAAAAGAGATAGAAAGAAGAGAGATAAAGTGACGCACTGCCCATTGGATAGCCCACAATGATTGATCGATGATTAGTTCGTGACGATAACGTGCTTCCTTATTATTGACTAGAGGGCATTATGGTTATATTGCCCTCCGAACCAAAAATTAGATGGTATGGGCCACGAGGGGGAGGCGGGGTGTTACTACATCTTACTTAACTCATTGGGATTCATATAAAGGCATGCTATCATGAGTAATATTCCATTAGATGTAACTCAAACACCCCAAGAAGCTATCAGTATCTTGACTTGGCATAAAAATTGTGTTGTCATGGACCTTAACAATAATTCAAAACATGTTTTTGTTTAATTAACACCAACAGAACAATCTTGCAATTGATTTTAATTAAACCTTGACTAAATCTTTCATTTAAACCTTGATTAAATCTTTTGGTTTTCAAAACTTAATGAATTACTTAGATTGAAAAAAATGTGATAAACGGTATCAACATTGTTGAAAAATCTTGGCTAAAGAGAACTGGGTAAGATTCATTTTACAAAGTTAAACATATTCGACCCTTGAGTTTGGTTGTTGATCTTTGTGAGTTCCTTACTTTTGGTCAATTTGTCCATTTAACATCTTATATGATATATGCTTTTTTTATCAAAATATATTTGATAATTAAAACACTTAAAGTAATATCATCAACCCAACAAATGAGCTATTTGGAATCATCAACACATCCAAACCTTTCAATCTGTTGAGTTTCAAAAGATAATATTTTGTACAGAATAAATTTTTGGCTTAAACATACCATTATTGGCCCTCGTCACCAATGGGTGAGTTGAGCTTAAAGTGGGCACAACTTTCTTAGAGATAACACCAAAAACATTTGTCTCATAAACAAGTACCAATAAAATAATGATTTGCAATTAACTACGAGTGATAATTGGTAGGAACAACTACATATCAACATAAAACTAGATACATTTTCAGCCAAAAAAGAAAAAAAAAGATCACCATTAGAAATAGGTTGATATACATTGTGTTGTAGATATGAAGTTTTACCACTGTGTGGACCATTAATTGAGACATCTAGAAAAGAATGGGCCATGGGATATGTCGATAAAATGAAAGAATTGTAGTTGAACTGGAAGAATAATGATTAAAAGAAAGCCCAATCACAAATAGAAAAAATGTCTAATGAAAAATAACCACCTATGCATTGTAGATCTATTTGGACATAACAATTTTAAAATAAATGAGACCATCCACAACTTGATCAAGGCTATAACTTATTTGAATCATTAGACCTTAAGAGTAGAATCAACCAATGTTTCTAAGAAAACTTGACCATGTCAAAATATCAAGCAATTTCTAACAAGGTGATATATTCAATAATATCGATATAGCTAGCCTATTTATGAAAAACATTACTTTGTGAAAGGCATGCCATCAAAAATAAACTGGCATGGATGCCATGATTAAGTAACACAAGGTGCGTCTCCACATGACCATTATGTTGATAGGTATGATAACATAAATGACAAAACAAGATTTTGAGATTATGTAAAATTGTTTTAGAAGGTTGATATTCAATAATCTAGTTTGAGTTCATACATTTAATCTCATCCTCAAATTAATTTTTCATACACTTACAAAACAAATTGAATATGGAAAGTGTCTAACACTTGAGAGTCATTAAATAAACTCATGTAAACAAAATAAAATTATCAACAAAATGAATAATCAATAACCTTCATTAGATTTAATAGTAGCTGGACTCAAATATCTCTATATAGTAAATTTAATTGTTTTGAAGTCTTATTGATAAAATATGAAAGGGGAAGAATATGAGTTTTTTCTTGTTGACACACATCAAAATAGAACGTACAACTTTGAATCTATTAAAAAAGGATAATGTAGTTCTAACCATCGTATGTCTACGCCTATTGCGTCATGATGCATTATTAGCAACATTTAAAATAGAAGGCTGAGATACTACATGCAAATGATAAGGAGTTGTAAATTGCATATGTTCACCATTTGAGGAAGCACTTGATTGCATGCAATTACCATTAGAAAATACATTTTATTGTGTGAGTTGTTTAGGTTTAACAGAGATTTTAGCTACAACAATTGGTGAAAATCGTGACTCATTATTGAAATTAAGATGTATGTAGTACTCATGCAGCATTAAGAAGAAAGTTTAGCATGTACAGGCCATCTTTATGTTTCTCTTCCAAGAAAACCATCCTTGTAGAATTCTTAACCCTAATCAAAAGTGCAAAGTGTTCTCTATCAATGCATCATCGAGGAGTTGAGATAGTAAGAGTTGAGAAGAGCTAGAGTAGTGTTTAGGTTATCATGGAGCTCTACCTGATCATGCTTGGTTGAGAACTAAAACTTAATGGATTTTTAGATCATTGATGTTATGTTATACACTTAAAATGAGCTTGGGGTGATAGAAGGTGGAAATGGGAACCAATTGATTCCTTATTTGCATGTGACAAGGAAAGGCGTACAAACAAATAAAAGGATTTGGTCTGATATGTTCCTTTTACAAGGATGTAACGTCATAACTCAAAAAAAATGCTAGTCCATTAAAATGAGCACTGTTTTCTCCTCAATGACCATAGTACCAATGTCTTCAAGGAATTCCAAAACTGAATGCCCTGCTTTCTCATGGTGTATCACAATTAGTATTGAAAAACAAAGGAGAAAAGATAAACCATATGGAGCCACATATTGGTATTCATCAAAACATTCACACAAATCAACACACATATACGAGTTGGATGCTGTCATTAATTCATTTAATCTAGGATGTTACTCTTGCGATTCCATCTATCATTTAAAACAAAAATAATATAGAGTAGGGATTCATTTCCAAGAGTTATTGTACTCGGTTCTTCTTGAATTCCACGTCTGAAGCTCTAACATACTAAGACTTATCCTAACACATTAACATGTTTAGCATTTTATGCCATATCTTAGGGGTTTAAAGTCTTAGTTTATATGTGCTTACCATATATGGCCAAGGGTATGAAATAGTATATCAATCACTTTTCTCACCACACTATTTGTGCACTATTGGCGCCATAATAGGGTTAGACTTGGCCAACTTGATTCTAGTCTTGAAGAGGTATTATCCATGACCTCTAGTGAGCTTATTACCTAAGTTAAAGAGTATTAATACTCGGCTATGTTCAACATGCATTCTTTGCACAGAAACCATGGCTATGCCTTATTTCAATGCACCTAATTTTGTTGTTTCATGTGGGCTACCACTTTGGACATATCTAACTTTTAGGTTGTATTTTCAAAGTGTTTTTAGGATCACCACAATGATTTTCTAACACTAAAATGGCTGCACCTAATCAGTCCCAAAGGATGCACAAAGCTATGCACCATTTTCTATGATGTTCCATTCATTTCTTTTTTATTAGGTGTTCTATGAGGCCCTTATCCTAGGGTTATGCTTTTTAGCCATCTTTTCTGATTGTAAAGCTCATCAACTAATTTCAAAGTGTTCCTAACATGATTACAAGGGCTGAAAATCTTAGCCCCAATATTTCCCTAATATTTCACAAGAAACACACACTTTTATGTATTTTCATGCATGCAATGCACCTTATTCTAGGCCGCCCCTTTAGGATTTTGTCCCCCATTCCTTCATCTTTTGTCACATCTTCCTTGTTGTTCTAGGGTCTTAACCCATTGATACATTGTTGCACACTTGCAGCCATGACGGTTGTCACTCAAACACCCCAATATGCCATGTTTTGTGTGTTTGTCTCGAACCCAACTATGGGTGCATATGTATGGGGTGTTCAACTAATGTTTCCTACTTCAATCCATGTCATATGATGGTAATTTTCATGTTGAGAACCATATCTTAACTCTATCCCCAAGGCTAGTCATAAGTGGGTGCAAACATGTGTGCCCTAAACTAGGGTTTTAGAAATTATACCTTCCTACATATTGCCTCCCTTTTGATCCCTCTTTGGTCGTGTTCCTTAACTTCTTTTTCTTCTAATTCCATGCTCTTTTAGCCAGCAAGTTCAACAAAGGAACATGTTAAATGTGGGCTTAAGACCCCTAAGAGAAAGGTTTGGCCAAAGAGTGCACAAATTTGAGGTTGAGTGCCCTTTTTTGGTGCAATTTTGGTGAATGTTTGCTTGGCTTATTAGATGGCTTTTTGGTGTTTATTTACTGATTTTTCATCACTAGTTTATTGATCTAATGGTAGTTGAAAATATAGCAAAAGCTAGGGTTTAAAGGGCTATTAAGCCATGGAATAGAGGATGGATAATTGAGTAGGAAAATGTGTTTTATGCACCTAATTTTGGGGATCTTTTTTTGGAATTTTTCTTTGGGTTCTTTGGTTGCAACTATAATACCCCAAAAGTTAATAAACCATTGACAGAACTTTAGAGTTAATAAATATAAAATAATTTAAATAAATGAATAAAACATATAAACTCCTCATAATCACATAATACAAGTGTTAAGAAATCTAGAATAAATATAAATTTGGATAAACATGAAAAGTATTGACAAAAATACTAAAAAATAACATAAAAGGCCTTGATTACTGTGGTAGTGATTCGAATTACAATGGTACTGTGTGAATTTTACAAAATGAAGAAAAATGTTATCGCACTAGTTATCACCGTGGGCTACCGTGGTAGTGGGTCGTGTTATCGTGCTAATACGTGATTATATAAGTTACCATCTTCGTGCAAAACCCTAATCTTCATTCATATTATCACACAGTTGCACAGAACTTCCCAAGAACCCTACACAATCACCACCAAACGATTTTCTCTTCCTTAGATGCGTTCTAGAGTGATTCTAAACCATCCAAATCATTCTGGATTGTCTCACAAGTCAAGCTCAGTGAAGAACAACAACAACAGGGAAGGAATCAAATTAAGACGTTGTTTAGGAATGTCTATACACAGGTAACTCGTGAAACTCCATGTGGAATCAATTTGTTCTATCACTATTTTACGTTGCCTAAGTACATACACATTTCTTTTGATACAATAGATCATTAGAAGCATTTTGAAATATCTGGGATCGAGGTATAATGTGTTTCTATGTATCTCAATGCACTTTGAGTTTAGTATTTAGTGTTATGAGACACCACGCTAGGGATGAAACAATGTGAAAAACACCTCACACAAACGCGCAGTCGTTTTAGTGCCACAGATACACAGCAGTAGTGTGATTAGACTTTCCTTGTTACTGTGGTAACACGTCTGAGACCCTATTCGTGTTTCACACATGCATCCTGGCTACTGCGGTAATGCATTGGCTTCTTTTTTTTTACCCCTCATTCATACAATCTGGTTATTGTGATACCCCTCTCTTCTACCACAGTACATAGAGATGAAAAAACGCTATTGCTTACCTATTGGGATTCTTTGCAAACCACACACCACCATGACTAAGTAGTCATTAGATTATTATTTAACGACATTAAAAGTGTATCAAACATTAAGAAAACAACTTTAGTCTTTAGAGGTTGAGGATTCAAGGCTATTGAAACAACAAGAAGAGGGCCCAAGGGAACAAAATAACAAGTGGAAGTGATTACCTTGCTCCTTAGTATTATTTAAATTTTAATATTGAAGATGTTGTGTTTTTATGTTGCTTGAATGCCTAGAAGCATGCTAGGGTGTGTTTAAAAAATGATTTGATGCCATGATTTCATATGTTATACATGAATGTTGAATAACATGATTGATTTATCCATGCTTGATGATTACATACTCTTATAACATAAGATATGCATGATTGTATCCTAGATATCATGAAATAATTAACATGTCTGATTTACATGTATGAGTAATGTTTGTTCTATGATGAAATGATATACATGCGTATCATGATGAAATGAGTGGTTGTATGATTTTGATCACATTTAATTAAAATTCCAACCACGTACTGTCGCATTGGTCCACAAGGGATCACTGTGGGTGTTCTTGTGATAAGAAATGATGGGTTTGTCCTTAGTTTCTGATGATAGAACGATGGGTGTGACCCTAGTTCCTAAAGATGGGGTGATGGGTGTGTCTCTTGTTCCTAGCTTGGGTGATGGATGTGTTCCTATACCCCATTGGAATTTAGCATATATTGCACTTTCCTTCTTTCTGTTTGATATGATCATCATGAGAGAACACTGGAGTTAAGCCCATCACTCTAATTCAAGACTGTTAACAATCTAATGTTTGAAATGCCTAATGTATGATAAGTGGTTGCATATTTTGTGTTTGATGTGTTTGATTCAAATAATGTTATTGATGTACTGTATATGATCCACTACGTTCTCGAGCTCACCTGTAACACCCCAATTCTCGGTCCTTTCATTTCTGACACATCAGATTCATGTGTAGAGAAGCACACTTGTTCTACATTAAATTTTGTACAGGTGTTGACCGTCGAGACTGGGACGTTACTTTTCTCACATTGAACTCATTCTAAACACGTTATGGACACACCAGAACTCATATGAAACATTTGTCAATTTCTTGGGCATACCAAAAATATCTCATATAAAAGTAAAGAGATAACTAAACAATTAATCATCAAACTCAAACTTTAATTCGACAACGTCCGAAATAAAATTCCCCAATAGAAGTTTCCAAAACATGGCCTATGTGGCCAAAAACAAACTCATGAGTAAAAGTTCAACATCTAAATCAATCTAATCGGCCATATGCCTAGTCTGTAATAACTAATCAAAAGAAAATGTCATAAAATAACCTCCACAGTGAAGTTTGTAGACTAACTAGAAAATATCTTGGAGAGGTTGGTCAGTAAGCACTGCCTCAAATGTCACCTGAAATGGAAAGAGATCGAGAGCCTAGTGGATCATACATAGTACATCCATAACATTATTTAAATCAAACACAGAACATGCAATTTGCAAACCTCTCCAAGATATTTTCAAGTATTGAGTTGTTTAGCAATTGTTAGTTAGACCGAAGCGCTTAATCCTAGTGTTCTCATCATCATCATCATCATCATCATCATCAAGTAAACAGGAGAGAGGGAAAGTGCAATATTTGCCAAATTCCAGTAGACTCTAGGGACACACACCCATCACCAATCAATTTGGGATGTGCCCATAGTTTTATCATGGAGAACGGGGGATAAACCCAATGTTCCAATCTCTAGAATATCCACAGTGTCCCCCGTGGGCCACTACGATGGTATGTCATTCGAATCTTAATTTAATGTTTTCGAAATTACACAAGCACATGTTTCATTATATCATGCACGTAAACCATTTCATCATAGAACATACACCAAATACACATGTAAATCAGATATGTTAATTATCTCATGATGTCTAGGATAAAATCATGCATATCTTATGTTATAAAAATGTAGTCATCAAGCATAAATAAATCGATCATACTATTCAACATTCATATAAACATATGCAATCAGACATCCAATCATCATTTAAATGCACCCTATTCATGCTTCTAGGCATTAAAAGCAATGTAAACACACAACATGTTCAGCAAAAAAATTAAAATAATACTAGGGAGCAAGGTAATCACTTCCACCTGCTACTTCGCTCTGCTCATTCTTACTCTTGCCTTGATGGTTTGAAATCCTCAAGCTAAGATTCACAATTCATTCTCTCAATATTTGTTATACTCGTAATAGTATAAAGTCAAGGTATATTGGCCTTCTAGAAATTTTAGCACATGGTCTATGTAATAGTCAAAATTGGTTGAATGTTAGGTATTTCCATCTCCAACCATCCTAGTAGAAGGAAAAATGCAATGGTCATTCCTTCGCATGAGTGTACACATGACATGTGGTTTTGACGCATTACACGGCCATGCTTCACATTACCGCGGTAGCCAGGATTTGCAAATATGTATTATCGCGGTCAATTAGTGCAATAACCAAAAAGGATTTCATGTGAAAAGTGTACTATTGTGCTCTGTTACCGCAGTAGTCACACAATCTTCCAGGAACTGCACATTCGTGCAAGTTTCCTTCATGTCCTCTTATTACAATGATTCAATATACTAATACTAGACTTAACACAAGCATTATACCGAATAGAATGTGTTATACCTTGATTCCAAATGCTCCTTCTTTCGTTCCCCTCAAAAGAGTGTTTCAAACACTTCCAACTAGCTGTTAAGTCAAGAGAGCATGCATCTCCTTAGAAAACGTGAGACTGTGATGAGAACACATATGCACCATGTGAAACGAATGCTTTACCTTGTATGTAATTCATTCATTCAATCCCAGCAGTCAAACTCTTCACCAATATGCAATTTTCCTTTGTTCTTTGCTTAACAGACTGGTTGGAAAGGGTTGAAATGGATTAAGAACAATACATAACACTTTTGGGAAGAAGAAAGGTCAGTTTGTAGCAGCTAGGTAGGGTTGTTGGGAAGAACTTGTGGGACTGTTAAATCAAATGGTTAATAATTAGGGTTTCCAATCATAAGTGGACTATATATACTTGGGTTTTCAACCGCGGTGTTGTGACCTAGGACTACGATACCACATCTGCATCCAATTTTTGTGTTTTCAATGGCAGTACCATAGTACTGGATTCTAATACTGTAGTAGTCACACGAAAAATCTCATTTTGCACACTTGATGCACTACCACAGTAGTTGTGCGAATTTTAAAAAATTCCCTTTTTTGTTTGAAACTTCCCAAACTCTTGGGGTATTACATTACCCAACTTTTCTATTTTAGGTGACATTTGAGGCGATACTTGTTGACCAAAGTCTCTAGGATATCTTACTAATTAGCTGCAAACCTCACTGAGGAAGTTGTTTATGATACTTTCATTTGAGTATATGGTTTAGACTGAGCATATGACCCTCCAAACTTATTTAAGTTTTTGGTTTTCTTTATGGTTTATTATTCTGGCCATGTAGGCCATGTTGTAGAGAATTCATTTGGCAACTCTATCTCACATTTTATTTAGTTTTAAATGATAAAGTTAATGGTTCATTTATCTGATTATCTCTATATATTTCCATGGCTTACATCTTGGTGTGTTCAAAGGATCGATGAATCACACATGTGAGATCTGGTGTGTCTAGAAGGATTATAATGTGTTTGTGATTTGAATGTAAGAAAAGTAATGTCTCAATTCTCGACGGTGACATGTGAACTGATAATTAATGTAGAAATGGGTGTGCTTCTCTATGCATGACCTAATGTGACAGAAATGAAAGGACTAAGAACTAAGGTGTTACAACAACATTTTGGACATTTCAAGGTTAGAAATAGTGTTAGAAAAGGTGTCCAAATGGTGGTCAAACATGGGTCCTTGGGTGGCTTAGGGTGACTTGAAGACAAGAAAATGTACACATGAAATCTTACCTCAGTGGTCATTCCTTACTCCTTCTTATTTCTTTTCTCCTTGGTTTGTCTAAGGTGACGAGATGAGGATGAGAGTAGCGGAAGAATGATTGATCTTGAAAGTATAGAAGTGAAGAAAGAGGGCTAGCCAAGAGAACAAGAGTAGGGAGAAAGAGGCTGACAGATAAGGCTATACAATATTGTGTGACAGTTAGGATTAGAGTATTACTCATCAAGTTTAGCTTATATCGTAAGATCTTGCCATATCTCAAAATATTCAATTTCCTTATTCTCTAAATCCTTTTGGTAACTCTTGAACTTCGAATCTTCTCTTTATTATCTCCATTAAGTCATCCTACACATCCACTTAGGAGAATGATCTTTTCTTTTTTATTTAATTGCTAATTAGATAACGTTAGCTAATTAAGATTGTATATCATGGCATGGGAAAATCTAAATTAAAAAAAATAAAAAATTTGAATTTAAAATTTTGAACTTCATAAGTGGCACCTTTTTTTTTTTTATCAAGATTCTCATGGTTCTTGATCTTATTGAATTTTATGAGACACCCTCAAGTTAGTTACCATTAGTCTCAATCTAACTTAATCTAAATATATTTTTGAATAATTACTTATACATTATCTCAATTACTACTATTAATAAAATTATTATCATTATTAATATATTTCCTTCTAAGTTTTCACTCTAATTTTTTATTATTATTTATGATTATTTTTACACAAAAATTAATTATTTGTTCAAATTTCTATACTTTACAATCAGTTTGGCAAAATTATGATTATTTTGCCACTAGCTAGATTGTTTACTTGTAAGCGTAATGCTCCTGTAACCATAATATGGACTTGTGCAGGTCACATTTTGTGCAACATGACTTTTATACCATCGAGCAGTAAAATGACCATTTTACCTCTAGAATGTCCAACTTCATTTTCAAGGTCACTGAGTCCAGTTTTGAGGTTGCATGTTTGCTCCGAACTTCTCGACCTCATGTTTTGTATTTTCAATTTTCAATTCACATCATGGGACAATTATTTATTGTTTATTCTAATTTTCATGTACTTATATTATTTAATTCAAAACTTTCTCAAAATTTTAAGGTATTATAGCTTGGGTACATGACCTTGACTCTTAGTTTATTAAAGCACCTAGCCACAAAATTTAGTCCAATAATCACCAAACACTCAAGAATTCCTAAGACAAGTAACACACTATGTCAAACTCATATTTAAAAGTAGGAGACTTTTAATTAACACAGGAATCCCTATAAAAAAAAAAAGAAAAGAAAAACTCTTGATCCTATCAAGAGTCCAAAATTTTTAAAATGAAAAAGAGAAAATACACTACAACAAGAAGGAAAGAAGGAAAATATATATATACATAGTCTTTCCAATCAATGTTGCCATTGTGCACGATTAGGAGGCTTTATAGTTACATTTAGTATTATATGTTGCAAAAATGGGAAAACTTGAAGTATTTAAGAAGCTTAGCATCATTTATAACTGATTTTGATATTCACCTGAGAATGAACCTAAAACCTATGAGCAATTCAGAGGTAGGGTTGGTAATTGTGATAGTGATTACAAGGGAAGCTATGATGATTGCAAGAGTATATTTGGTTATATTTTCAATATTGCATGTGGCACAATCTCAGAAGCCTAGAAGAAACAAATAAGGGTGATTCTTTCTATTATAAAAGTAGAGTATTTATCTTTGACAACTGTAGGTTGTTAAGAGGTATGGTTGAGATGCATGTTAAAGGAGCACAAGCAAGGCAAACTCTACAAGAAGTAACGACATTGTTTTGTAATAATAAATTCATCATTGCTCTTACCAAAAATCTTGTCGTTCTTTAGGAATTTGTTGAAAAATGATGATGTTGTGATCAAATATTGTTAGACTTATGATCAGGCAACATACATATTTGAAAATGTATGTTGTGATCAAACATACATTTTCATGAAAGCATTGAAGATTGAAAATTGTTTGGAGCTCAATTGTATATTTGGGGTTGTTCAAATTCT
>JAJIYU010009224.1:0-17197 GCA_030144865.1 Tinospora cordifolia | reverse complement strand
AATAAAAGTTTGTCAAGCTTCCTTAATAAACACTCTATTTTTAAATAAGAGCTTTTTATATTATTATTATCAAACACTTTATAAAATATAAGCTCTTATTTAATTAGTTCTGCTATAAAAAGTCTTAACAAATAAATACTAAATATTTAAGAAGTAGAGTGTCCAAACAAGCCCTAAGTTTATAGGGACCTTTCATCTTATAACTGAACGTAGTGCAAGCTATGGTGTAGTCTAGTGTACGACGTCAGATTGTAGCGAGAAGAAAGTCTCAACTAGATTGGTAAGGAAGAGAGGTGACTGTGGAAGGGATTGTACTAGCAAAGTTTGGTGTTAACGTTGAAGATGGCAAGGTCATGAAGTTGGTCAAGGAAGTTGATGATGGCTAGAGCTCCGAGCTGGAAGCCATTGAAGTCGATTGAAGCAAGTGCAATTGGAGAAAAAGATTTGATTCTTAAAATGATGGTTTTTCAAAAAACAAAAATGTTGTATACTATATGTGTTTGTACAATAATTGAATAATATACAGTGAATATTTATATAATATCTAAATTGATATTTATAAAATATGATTCTTTTAATAGTAAGTTTTGATTAGTTATGTACTTTTCATTTCAATATTTTTGTAATATTTATCTTGTTTGTGAATAAAATGTGATTTTCTCAAATCTCTTTTTATCCCTTAGTCTGGACCTATCCATTTAAATAAGTGGAAATAAAAAAAAATGCTAGAAAAATTGACTTAATAACATAATTATATATGCCTTTTTTACTTAATTATGTATATGTCATATATTGTTAATTATTATAAAAATGCCGAAATATAAATGGTAATGTTCTTCGTTACAAATAAACACGAAACCAAAAAACCTTCTAACCAATCACTACCACTGCTCTCTATTATCCTACTTTGCTCCACAGATCGAAACCGTGATTCAGATTTACCTATGCTCTTTGTCATTTTCGCTGCTAGTGTTGTTGTCGATTATTTTCTAGTTGTCGCCATTCTTGCACTCTGGAGGTCTAGCTGATCTGGATTTGCAGTCACTACTGAGATCTTACACTGTTTCTTGTCGCAGCTCTACCTGCGCCACCCTTCTTCTTGTTCATTCTTTGTCTCTATTCAAATCTACAAGATCTATTGTTTTTCGTCGTGCTTGTCAGCTGTTCTGCTCTTCTTCTTCTGTTACCACAACCGCCAGAAGTCTTCTTCTTTTGTTACCACGACCACCGAAAGCCAACGCTAGCAACTTTCTGTCCTTGCGTAGCTGCTTTGTTCTTCTTCTTCTATTACCATGACTGCTGAAAGTCTTCTTCTATTACCATGACCGCCGGAGGCCAATGTCGGCACCTCCACTGGGCCAAGTACTCTGGTGGATTTTTAGAGATTGTATACCAATGTATAGCAATATATACGTTTTTAGAGATTATATTGAGGATTTTTAGAGATTGTATACACCATTATATATCATTTTTAGATATTGTATATCGTTGTATACTATTTTTACAGTATTATATACCAACTATATATCATATATTAATGTTTTTTTATCATTGTATAGTAACTATATATATCATATACCAATATTTTTTCATCACTGTGTACCAAATTTTTTAGCACTTTATACCAATGTATACTAATATTTTTTAGCACTATATACCAACTGTGTACTATATACTAATATTTTTTCAGCACTTTATATCAACTGTATACCATTGTCTATAAGTTAAATATTATACTAATATATATTGACAGTATATTAAAGTTATATTATTATTTATAAATTTTATATTATATCAATATTATATTGACTATATACTAATGTTATATTATTATTTTTAAACTAAATATTAGATTAATGGTATATGAACAGTATACCTGTAGTTGTCTGATATTTTATTAAGTTTTTGATATAAGTATAAAACTAAAAATATTAATATTTATGTAAATATATATTTTTTTTTTTACAGAAATGTGTTTTTCCTTCAAATAAATTATTCAGGTCCAAACAGTTCTCAAGGTTAGGGAGAAGGGCTCCTCATGTCCACAAGGTCCAGAAGCTTCAATACTAAAAAATCAAGACCCTATTTTGGCTTCATCTCCCTTCCTTTCACCAGACTTTTCTGCAAAACCAACTTCAAAAAATGGTTGGATGCAATCCAACCCACGTAGACACACTCCACGTAGACAGCACTTGAATTCCAGACGCATACTCAAAAGCACTCTTCTGGTAACAGACGAGCCACACTGATCTATATTATACCTTATGCTTGTTCTTAAAACGAAATATTAACAATAACAATAGGATTGGATACAACCACAAGCACACCTCTTTCTGTTCTTCATTTTGCAGGACACACTGCCCTCCAAGCTCTCAATAATGGCTTCAACAAGCAATCCTCTGCTCTCATCGACCTTGTTTGGCACTCGAATTCACCTCTCTCCTCCAACACCCAAAGTAATCCAACCCTTACTTCTTCTCCCACGGCTCTCTTTGAAAAGAAAAAACCTCATCGCTCAATCCAATTTTAAGCAAAAGCCCAATAATTCCATCGCCTTCTCAAAACTCAAAGAACTCCCTTCAAAAGCCACCATAGCAGCGCTTCTCTTCTCTTCAATTTCCCAAACCACGCTTCCCGCTCTTGCCATAGACGTAGATAACCCGTCTTCTCCTCCTGTGATACAAGCTGAAGCCATCAAACCCGAGTCCTCAAACGTCTCTCCTTTCGCCCAAAGCGTTCTTCTTACGGCCCCAAAACCGCAGTCCCAGTCTAACGCTGATCTCCCAGAAGGGAGCCAATGGAGGTACAGCGAGTTCCTGAACGCGGTCAAAAAGGGCAAAGTCGAAAGAGTGCGCTTCAGCAAAGATGGCGGCGCCCTCCAACTCACCGCCGTCGACGGACGCCGCGCCACCGTTATCGTCCCCAATGACCCTGATTTGATTGACATTCTTGCCATGAACGGCGTGGATATATCGGTTTCCGAGGGTGATTCTGGTAATGGGCTGTTTAATTTTATTGGTAATCTCCTGTTCCCGCTCTTGGCGTTCGCCGGATTGTTCTTCCTATTCCGGCGTGCTCAAGGAGGCCCCGGGGGGCCTGGAGGCCTTGGTGGGCCGATGGATTTTGGAAGGTCCAAGTCCAAATTCCAGGAAGTGCCTGAGACCGGCGTCACGTTTGCGGACGTCGCGGGCGCTGATCAGGCCAAATTGGAATTGCAGGAGGTTGTTGATTTCTTAAAGAATCCTGATAAATATACTGCTCTTGGAGCTAAGATTCCAAAAGGGTGTTTATTGGTTGGGCCTCCCGGTACTGGGAAGACTCTTTTGGCGAGGGCGGTGGCTGGCGAGGCCGGGGTGCCGTTCTTCTCTTGTGCGGCGTCAGAGTTTGTTGAGTTATTTGTGGGAGTTGGAGCATCGAGAGTTCGGGATTTGTTTGAGAAAGCAAAGTCGAAGGCACCCTGCATTGTGTTTATCGATGAAATTGATGCTGTGGGAAGGCAGCGTGGAGCTGGGCTTGGAGGTGGAAATGATGAAAGGGAGCAGACTATTAATCAGCTGTTAACTGAGATGGATGGATTCTCTGGTAATAGTGGAGTGATAGTGTTGGCTGCGACTAACAGACCCGATGTTCTTGATGCTGCTTTGCTGCGTCCAGGGCGGTTTGATAGGCAAGTAACGGTGGACAGACCAGACGTAGCTGGTAGAGTCAAAATCCTTCAGGTGAGTCCATTGCAATTTTATATTCTTTTGCTCTTACTCTCCTAATTAAGGCATAATGTTGTTTGACTTAAATAGATGTAAATTTTCAATTGCTTCAATCTAGAAATTTGTTTCTAAGGGGCTATCAAACAGGGCATAGTCAGCATCTGAGGACATTCGACACACTAGTATTTAATCCTACATAATGTACCCGTCATAATTCTTTGTGTTTTGTTAATGGGAGCCTTTACTTTAGTATCTGATGAATCTTTCAATATCTTTTACCCTTTAGCATGATTCATAAAAACATGTTTGAAACCTTGTTATTTGGTTTATTTGACAAATCAAATTATACAGCATGATCTATTAAAATTTTAGTCTCTCGTGTCAATTCGACTAAGTTATCTTTTCAATTATATGAGGTTGAAGAGTTTTGATGACTAAACAATGTGCTTGATATTTGAAACCATAGATGCGGCTACGTAGTCTTGGTATTGTAGGTTTCTTGTAGATATAACATAATGCAGTGTAGCTTAGGAAGCTGGGAATGAAAATGGAATGAAATAGCAGTCTTAGATTAAGAAGTACTGGAAGTGATTTTGTATATGTGTGAGGGTTGGGGTTTCCTTTTATCATTTCTGACTTCACTGATCTTGTATATACCCTGTGTACTATTGATGAGAAGAGAGAACTATTCTAAATTAGATAAAATTATCCCACAATCAGAAGAGAAAAAATAATAAGAGGAAGAGAAGAAACTGATAAAATTTCTAGCATTTTCTCTTTGTTCAAATGACAATTTCCAGTTTCTGATGATGAGTACTTTCCATGTAGTTGTTACTTGTTGGCTAAGCTGATTTAAGTTTCGACTATTTTAGAAGGATCAATTGCACCAAATAATCTTATGCCACAAGTTCAATATGTGGTGGAAACTTTCCTGTTGCAGGTGTTTAAAATCCAATTGGACTAGTGGTCTAATCCAGAATCCATAACTGTTTAGGATTTATTAGCTTATGATTCATGTCTTTTATGCCACATAAAATTGCATTAGCCTAAGCTTTTCTTTGTTAAAGCTGCTAAGGTTGAAATATGCTTAAGACTGGCTCATAATTCTTTGAATGAGAAGTATGGTGGTGACTGTGGACTATGACTCGAAGAGAAAACAAGTTGGCTCAAGCCAATACAATGGAAATTAAATTGTAATCATAAATTGGTCTGGATTTGAAAACTTGTAAACCAACCACTGCTGGATTAGGTTGTTGATTTTGTAAGATAATCGGGTTTGAACTGATGAACGCCCTTACTTGCTTAGGAGCTTTCTGTTTTCATGCAATTATTCATGATTTGAAAAAATGAAATTAGCTTATATTTTGTGATGAGGATATTCTTTCAATTTTCGCCAAGTTGGTTTCAACAGAGCAATCTTTCCTGTAATAGGTCCACTCCAGAGGAAAGGCACTTGCAAAGGATGTGGACTTTGACAAAATTGCAAGAAGAACTCCAGGTTTCACAGGAGCTGATTTGCAGAACCTGATGAATGAAGCAGCCATTCTTGCTGCTAGGCGTGATTTGAAGGAAATAAGCAAGGATGAGATCTCTGACGCCCTTGAGAGGATAATTGCTGGACCTGAGAAAAAGAATGCTGTGGTGTCAGATGAGAAGAAGAAATTAGTTGCTTATCATGGTATATTTATTGGCCAAATTTTATTTTCCTTATGTTGTTTCCCATTCTATAAAGAACTACAATTTACATTGACTTTGTATTTGGGTGTTTGGGCTTTCTGCAGAAGCTGGTCATGCTCTAGTTGGTGCACTTATGCCCGAGTATGATCCTGTTGCCAAGATTTCCATCATTCCTCGTGGCCAAGCTGGTGGACTGACCTTCTTTGCACCAAGTGAAGAGAGACTAGAATCTGGATTGTACAGCCGAAGCTACCTGGAAAATCAGATGGCTGTTGCTTTAGGAGGAAGGTTTGATATCTATAGCCTTTTAAATATTTAACCAATGATCTCAAGGATATGATTATCCATATTGGACTACCAATGGAGAGCCCTAGGAAAGTTCAGGCCAAGCATGTACCCAACTGTTGGGATGTTTGCATGAATTTGCTAAGCCTGAGACTTCACCATTAGCTGAAATAAATAACCCTAAAAGATTGATAATTTACAGCGTGTGATAGAAACAGCTACAAAACACAAACTTTGTTGGTCCTCAAGGGGTGTTGTGATGATGATACTTGAATATCATTAGGTTGCACATAGGATGAAGTGGGATGAAGGGATTGTTTGTGGTGGAAATAGTATTCTTGAAATCAAGATCTAATTGTATAGTTCATTTGATCCTTCTATGCTCAAGGTGCCTGATCACCCAACTCAATTAGATGGAATTTACTGAAGTATGAAACAATCTGCAATCAAACTGTGTTGAACAATCCCAATAATACATTTTGCCATTGTTTGCCGAAGGTGAAAGATATGAGAACAATTTGTTTTCACGGCAGACGTCTATTTCAAGTTGATATTATAATTCATCCTCTTTTTTTTTTTTTTTTTTTTTTTTGGAGATCAAAGATTATAACCTCATCTTCTTTGCACTTGGTGCGGCAGGGTGGCAGAAGAGGTAATATTTGGGACAGAAAATGTCACCACTGGAGCATCAAATGACTTCATGCAGGTCTCCCGGGTTGCAAGACAAATGGTTGAGAGGTTTGGCTTCAGCAAAAAGATTGGGCAGGTCGCCATTGGTGGACCAGGAGGAAATCCCTTCCTTGGCCAACAGGTAAGAGGCTTTTCAGGCTTATGCCTTTGTATTGATTATTTGTCCATATCACTTCCTCATCTTTCTGGGAATATAATACTGGTTTTGCATCATTTCTTTTACCTGGGCAGATGTCTTCCCAAAAAGATTACTCCATGGCTACTGCGGATGTGGTGGACTCAGAAGTGAGAGAGCTAGTGGAGAAGGCATACACAAGGGCGAAGCAGATCATCACGACCCACGTTGACATCCTCCACAAGCTTGCTCAGCTGCTAATTGAGAAAGAAACTGTAGATGGTGAAGAGTTCATGAGTCTCTTCATTGATGGAAAGGCCGAGTTATATGTTGCCTAAAGGCCAAGGCCACACAAATATATGCACCAGCTCTTTACACTCAGCATGCCATTTTCTGTTCAGTTGTACACATTATTATGTTGAAATGCTAAGATAAATATACAAAATGTGAAACCACAAATTTTCTGTATCAAGTAGCGGAAAAGCCGCATCAATGTAACATTGGCAGGTGTTTCTCCCTCTACCTCTCTCCATATATATCACATTTTTACGACTGAAACAAGCCAGATGCTGCACTCAAGAATGGGTGGTAGTGGTGGTTGAGTTACATGGCAACGAGATGATGGCAATTGAGTTTTCATTCTCAAGATCCTCTTCCTCCTCGCTGCCTCTTCTCTTCTAACGCAGCACCTTCATTTAACATGTCTGCTGCATCTTTCTGCATGTCCAGCTTTGCAAGAGCAACTGATTGCATGTAGAAGGCTGTTGGCCATTCAGGATAGACACATTGAGCTTGCATTGCATCCCGCAGGGCGGCATCAGGTTGGTCACAGAGAAGATGGCAAAGGCTTCGCCTTGCATATACTGTAGGTGAAACCATGGTTCCCACATCTATGAACTGCCAAGGATGCCAGCAGCAATAGAAACTTTGCGTGAGAGAAAGTTATTCATCTCAATTTTTTGTTTCTTTAACTCCATGTAAGAAAAACCTGTTAGTCCTATGTGACTTAACTACAAACACATCTACTAATCCCATGGCAAAGACATCAGAAGCAGAAAATCTACCTGGGAATAGCACTCAATGGCCATCTTGAAGTCTTTGTCACGAAATGCCAAGTCCCCACGCTTTCTAGCTTCCAGCATGTCTCTCATTTGCTGGGTCCACTCTTGGAAAGACAGCTGAACGATTACACAAAAGAATTAGTCAAAAATGTCAGAGGGTAGGCGGCAATTACCAAGGAGAGACATTTATAAAACTGAAGTACCTCATTGGTTCCTTCATCATCTCTATAATGTGTCATAACTAAAAACTGATGAATAGCAGTAAGGTCCATTCTTTGACAAGCCTCGCCCATTGGTGATAGAGGGTGCTGAGGTGTAGGAGGAGTTTCCTCATGCTTTGAGATTCCCAACATCACATAAGATGGAACCTGCATCGAAGGAATTTACTGATCAAATGATGTTCAGAATAAAATATATGCGTACAAATAATTTGAAATCATTCAAATATTTAATATGAATAACAATGTGATGAGGAGAATATTCTGGCTCGGCGAGACTTACATCAGATTTGGCTAGAGGAGAAAGTGTTGCTACAAGCTTCTTGGTATTTGGCCTTTCCCTTGGTTCATATTGTAAACATTGAAACGCAAGCTCCACAACAATAGTTGCCTCTTCTGTTGAAAATTTCCCTTCTAAATGTGAATCCATTAAGAGAAGAATATTCTTGCCACGGATCATATCAAGAGCCTGTATGCATATACATGAGGATTGCATCAATAAACGTGACCAAGCACCATCAATGACAAAACATTCAGTAGTGTAATCAGTAATTTTCCCACTAGGTGTTACTTCAAGCACCAATTCAGTATCTACACAACGTTTGAACTGCCCATTTTACTGAGGTAAAAGAAACCCCTCCCACTATTCCCTTCGCTTAAGGACTTGTCAAGCATCTCTTAAAGAGTTTCTTTTTTTTTTTTCAATTAATCAAGTGCTGTGATAATTCTATTAATCCTTTTGAACATAGCAGCATGAAATAAGTTTTTTGTTTTTTTGCTTAAATATGAGCTAGAATCAAGGTTTTGAGAATCCAATTGGAATATACAAAATTCACAATCCATTGTTCAACTGAGAAGAAAATGATTTGATTCCAAAATCCAAATCCCAATGCGGATGAATCTCACAGTGAATTCAAAATATAGTACAATTACAGTTAAAAGTTTACAATCCTCAAGATTCGTGCAAGGAAAAAACATAGCTTTAATGGGTTAATGAGTTACTCAAAAAATAAGATTTCACATAAATCCCAAGCAAATATTGTCTTTTTCCTTTAGTCCAGATCCAAGCAAGCAAATTCTCCTCTATCTTTTGCCACATCAACCTAGAAAATATGCAATTCCTAAGCATAATTTGAGATCATTGACGTAGACACAAACTTGTGAAATAACTGTTTGGTGAATTATTCAACAAGAAAACCTATTTCTGAAATCTGCTTGTCTAAAATATTTAGGGCTAAAGGAAGGAGATATCAATGAACCAAGAGAATTCTCTAAAACCAAAAAGAACCTGAAGCCCTATGTGCTATAATGCTAAGCACCTAGCACAAGAGAACAATCCATGGCCAAGTGCCCTAGCACGTTAATTACTATAATTTGGTAAGTTACAAGTTTTATAATGAACTAGAATTTTTTGTGCAGGAGATCTCCTCAGTGAACACATTATCCTCACAAAAGATCGACAATTTGGAACTTCATTCACAATTTGTGAAGTCAGAAACCAACGATGAATAGAGACTATGAACTATAGAAGCCTTCAAAGACTTTTTCTCCCCAATTTAAAAGTCACAACAAAAACAATTACAGATGTGGAATACTAATTAACAGTAGAACATACAAATAATAAATAACAAAAGAAGAAACAAGTGAAAGTTTCTAAATAAAGAAAACTAAAATCATAGTTCATGATTACATTACTTCATGATCAAATGATGTAGTTCGGTAATTTTAACACTCAAGAAGTCCTCCAAAAAAACTAGTAGGCAATCTTGTTCTGATTACAATTTCATGCATTCTAAGAATTGTTTTATATGTTAGCATAAGTGAACTACAATATCTCAAACAGAACCATGTGAATTCTATTAATGTGTTAAACAATTACTTGCACACCTCCATGCCACAAAGTGGGAACATCTACATATAATGAAAAGACAAGGTGAATTGCTTGGAAGTTCAGATATTGAAAATTTTGTTGGCCACAACATTACTTTTAATATTTTTACAATCTAAGTCTTCCATGGTTGCAAAAGCAAAAGTGAAAAAGAAAGACCAAATTGAAAGGTCATGTTAAAAGTAATAGGGAACTCCAATAAATTTACAAAGTAGAGAATCCAATCAACATTTTTACTGCACCACAAATGACCTTAAGTTGGTCTTGGCAATTGCAATATGGCCAAGTCTAGTTTCCAAGTCAAACTAAGAAATTTCTACAAGATAATTTGAATTTATAGATGAATAAGACAAAGAAAAAAATAAATAGATTTAAATGAATAAGACGAAGAAAAAAAATTTAAGATTATTTAAAGACTTCAAAGCGTATAGATCAATCAATAAGTATGTTGAAGTTGAATTTCTAGAAGTGAAGAAAAGCTAGAATTAATCAACAAAAGTGTTAGATTGAATCTCCTTAAATATGTACAGGTCAGAATGGTTCTAAAATTTTTTAGGATTGATTCCAAATGGCAGATATGCTCCGTCTGCACTGAGTTTATTTTCACAAACCTTCATATACAACATTCCTATGTTTGAAGAAAAGAAAGAGAATTGTATGAGTTAATTGACAGCCAATGTAGAACATCATTAAATTAACCACCACATAAATCTACTTCACCCAACCCTACAAAGGCCTACGAAACGTAAACATAATTGACCCTTCATATAGTGGAGTGCAGAAGGCTGACTCATGTGCAAGGAAAAGTCTTTGTGAAAAGGAGTTGAATTAGTTTCAAAAAATTGTCAAATATTTGTGATCAATCCAATTCCCAAGTTATCTAGGATTATGCTTATTTGAGGTTCTGTTATTTGGACATAAGCAAATATCCTGATGCGTCGTGACCAAGGGGCATTTGCAAAAAGCTTTGAGCATTCTAAGGAGGAGATTTGAGACCAATCTATCTGAAATCTTCTATTTTCTATCATTTGCCCCATGGTTCATCCAGAGGGTTGATGATAAAGAGCTATTAAACTCAAGAATTAAGGCTTGCTATAAGAAGTGCTTTCGTGTTGTATTTATAATTACATATACCTCTTTCAATTGATTTATGCATACATTGGCACTTGCAATATTTTTTTTCATACTTTTTTTCACTTTGAGACCTCTTTTTGGGATGTTGAAAGTATATCTTGTCAGTGAATTCTAGACAATTGTGCTTGTCTATAATATTCTACAAAATTTTACATGCAAAGCTTGAGAATAACAAAGTTGTGCACTCCAGGTCATGGTGGATAGAATGGACTTGGATTGAGAGCCCTCCAACTCTAAAAACCAGCACAGACCACCACTTTTTACTAGTAGTTTGATCCAGTGTTCACTAATTTGAAACCAGCTCAGTTCTTAGTTATCTAAGCATATCATGTGGTAAGTATACCAATAGATGAAGGTGGCTTAATGCTTACCTTCAAAAGTACCAAGATATTTTCCCCAGGTTAATGGTTAATATGGTTCAGTTAATTAATTCTTTGAGCCTTAAATCAAGCATGTCAAATATAAAATCTGCTTTATATACTTGGTAAAATTTCCATATTGATATGAAAACTCACATGACTTGGAGGGATGTGCTTTCCACTAAGAAGATCCAAGAGAACAGTGCCAAAGCTGAAGATAATACTTTCTGGGGTTACTCTCCCTACAAGGCAAAGAATGTGATAATTGAGAGATTCTCCAAAAAAATATACAAAATTCCAACTCATTCATCAAGATATGTCATTTATTTATTTATTTATTTTGGGAACAAAGAGAAGAAAGAAACTTATCAAGAAAAGATGAGGAAAAAAACATCAAGCATCAAATGAAAAGAAATTCAAACTATCAGCATTTTTACCAAAGATCACAATGAATAAGGTAGATTACCAACTTTACCTAAATAAATGCTCCTCTTCAAAACTTCAAATATCACTAGAAAAACTTACAATTTTTTAGCAAGAAATAAATCAAGGAATAATTTCTTTTAGTTTCTTTATCTCCTTTCCATTTTCTTTAGCTTAAGTATACACGACCCACTGCTTGATTTAATGCAATTCTCTTACATTTCCAAAGGCAATAAATTCGTCTTCCAGTAACAACAGCTAACCACATCTCGTGCCTGCCAGAACACTACAGAGTACAACGTTGCCAACAAATTCTTCAAATTTTATTGCGTTACCCTAACTTTTGCCTTCAAAATCAAAAACAACAGGTTTGAGCAAAGGCTACATCACATGGAAAACTGAACTCATCCTATTTTTAGATTGACTAAAGTGACCAGCAAGTGGGAACAGAAGAGATGCAAGTATAATCAATGAAAGTTGACAACTATGTGAATTTTAAGCATAGCCTAGTCCATCACATTTGATTGTTTCATCTCCTCATCTATCGTAATTTAATCACAATAGATGAAAAAATATGGGCAACAGTTCCATAATTATCAGTAGAAGTGAACAAAATATTACCCAATGCATTACTTTCACATGTTCACAAAAGTAGTTGCCTTCTTTTTATCTCAGTGCTAAAAATTAAGTACCTTCCCAGCCAAACTAGGCAAATAGCTTAAGGGTATATCTTGGATAATTAGACCCATTCTTCAAACTCACATACTTGTCAAAAACTTGTTCTTGGAACTCTCATGGTTGTCAACCAAGATTAAGTTGACCACCACCAACCACCCATGTAAAACAAAGATACAAAGCATACATTCTACTAAATTTCCCACTTTTTGTTCTATGGAACAGATGAAATACCTCTGTTTCAAAAAACAGATACAACACCTCATGATGTAATTATATCAGATATCCAAAATGCTTTAAGTAAACCAAAATCCAAGTTGTTCAGAAAAACTGTAACTAAGTTCTTTAATTACTTATGGAGCACACATGGACAAAATCAGTTCATATTATCATTTTAAACACCAAAACTTGCATAATATCTAAACTGGAAAAAAGAAGGTATCGCAAAATGCCAACATGAGCAATTACTAATGAGAAACTAATGAATGATTTTCTTTGGAGCATTCTTTTTGCAAGGGGAACTATGAAATATAAGTCAAATGTCATTTGATTGTTCCTCGCTTTAGTAAATTCTCCTAATCATACAATTTTTTTTTCCATAAAATGCAATATGCGCAAGTACCTTTAATACATATATTTTATTTCTAACTAGAATCTAATCCTTTTGATAGCACATGCATCTTTCCTAAAATTTACATCTTATACTCAAACATTAATTAAAGGAAATAAATGCATACCATTTTTCAGATACTCTGGAGGTGTATAGGCAAGATTGGTACTGTAACTTCTGCCATCCCGGCTATTCTTCATAAGGCCAAAACAGGAAAGCCGTGGATCACCATTCTAAAGAATAAAGCATAGGATCATTAAAAAAACATATTAATCAGTCCATAATTGGGAACTAATCCGCACAGAAAGTGACATAATCCCAGGGAGACTCAGATAACATATGAAAAATGACCAGTAATGCAAAAGAATGAACATTTCGAGAAAGAGTTGCAAGTAACACCTCATCAAACAGAACTCTATAAGCGTGGAGGTCATGGTACAATGGTCGGCCTTCCATATTACAATAATCTAATGCTTCAGCAATAGACAAAGCAACTCGTAAACGCATTGCCCACTCCAGGGTTTGATTTTCCCCTGTCAATAAAGAAGGAACGGCAATCAGAGCATCAACAGGAAATCAAACATTAAACCACTACCAATACCACTTTTTTTAATTATTGCTACACTAAGACGGGCGAAAATTACGACACAAAGCTGGAAACATCCAAGATTTCTTCTTCAATGAAAATCAATCATACTAAACAATGAAGGTTTGCGATAAGCTAGCTTAAACCCCTGAACAATTATTTTCCGATAAGCTAACACGAACAGCTTTATGAAGCAAGAACAAACTCGAGAAAACAAGATTTAAACAAAAAACAAAGATACATGAAATTGAATGGAAAGACATACAGTGGAAGAGGTGTTTGGCAAGCGTGTCATTGGGCATGAATTCCGCAACCAGCAATCGTTCATCACCATCGCAGCAATACCCAATCAAATTCGCTAGCCTCCGATGCCGCAGCTTTCCGACTCCCCAAGCTTCCTCCTGGAAATCAAAAATATCTCAAAGTGAAGAAACCTAATGAATGAATCAAAATAGAAAAGATAGAGAACGAGAAAAACGAAAGAAGAGGAAACATACAGCAAACTGTTTGGGGTCAGGCCAAGCGGTCTTTGTAAACTTCTTCACAGCGATCCACCGTCGATTCTGGAGACGGCCTTTGTAGACAATATTAGGGGCTTTATCGCCGCTCTCGGAAACGATGTAGTCGGAGCTGAAGTTGTTGGTGGCGGATTTCAGGTCGGAGAGAGAGAACTCAGAGAAGACTGGAATTCCTCCATCGACACCGGCACCAGCTGGGTCGGTGACATCTCCGGCAGCGGGTGGGTTCTGGCGTTGATTCCGGAGATGGTGCTGGTCGTGGTGACCTTTTATGGCAACTAAAGAAGACTCACAGCACCCCATGAATCCGAACGTCCCAGGTTCTCAGAAGAGATGAACCATGAAACGGTAGGACCCGAGCTGAGAAGCTAAGAAACAGGAATCCGGCAGTCGGTCCGGCAGTGATTCCGGCGCCGTCGCTTGTGGTGTTGCACGCTGTGGGGCTGGGCTTTGAGGTGCGTGGTGGCGTCGTGTGTAAATATTAACGGGGAAATTTCATCTCGCCTCTGTACTTTCAATTTATCGCGAGATGCTTCCGTGATGATTAAGTTTAAGCTGTAAGAAGAAGAGGAGGAGAGGATGAGGCGCGTCAACCACAGTAACGGTCATTTCAAGAGTACTCTTTTCTTTTACACTTGGACACACTTGTAAAAGAAACGTTTTCTTTACTCCAACATCCCTCAACTTTCCCCATATTTGTAATAAAGCCCTTTCATGAAGGGTTTGGTTTTGGTTTAGGTAACTTGTTTGTAATTCTACCCTGCAACAAAAGTTAATTAATGAAGAGGAAAGACATTGCACTTACTAATTGGCTAATTCAAAAAAAAAAAATGAAGGAAATAAATCTGCAGGTTTTTGAATGAGTTTTACTTCTATTATTACAAACAAATATTTCAATTAATTACCACCATATAAATGAGCATCTGGATCATAATAACTAATAAATTACTTCTTTTTTTGGCTTTGGTAAACATTAATTTTTTAGAAAATTATGATGATAAGGTCACTTGACCAACCCATAAACAGGGAAAATGGGAGGAACCAATAATTTATAGTTTAATTAGTTAAAAAATTTACTATAAACGGGATTAAAGTGTAAGTAACGAATTTTAATAGGTTGAGTATCTATAATTTGATTTTAAACACTTTTTTCATATCTAATTTTAAAAGAATTAATTAATCTAATTTTTAAAAAATAGTTTTAAAAATAATAATTACTATTATTGTAAATGAAAGCAAGCTTATTTATTCGTGTGAATTTATCTCGTGGAATAAGTAATTTGTTTGATTGGTGAAGGCAGCCATGATTATTAGTATGGACACTATAATTACTAATTGGCAAGTGCCAAGCAACTTCCAACTCCATTTTCGTATCCAAAGATTAAACTTGAAGACCAATGATAATATTTCTTCCATTTTAATTCATTTCTCAATTATCATCGGATGCTGCAACCTCATTTCTTAATTAAACTTGAAGACCCATGATACATCATTTCTACCATACATAATCGTAGATAATTACAGCTCATCTCCAAAATATTAATCACATTTGACAAAGTACGTACTTATCCATCTGTTAGAAAGCCACAACTCTAAGATATCAATACCTACATACATACATACATACATACATACATAGAATACCAACTCCCTTTCTTAGATACTGTAAAAGAAAGAAAATGCTATACAGTTGTTATAATTACATAGTCAATATATATATTATAATGTATTGTCCTAATTTTTAAAAAGTTTGAAAACATATTTTCTCTACAATGGTATATAGAACCTTCCCGAAGCAAAAATAGCCAACATGTGGTCAGATATATGAATAACAGTCTTAATTAAGAAGGGAAAGAATTAATGATCACAGATTTCATTTTTAAGTACTGTAGCTATAGATAGATGAAATGACAGACATAAATTTCATTTTATCTATATGCAAATATGCGTGTGTAACGAGTTCCTAACTATTTTTCTAAGTAAAAGAAGCTTGATGATTACTATATATTGCGTTTGGTCTTGCCTTGCTGTGATAGCAATACATAAAGGAGGAGGCAAGACGGAGTGACCCACCAGGCATCCCAAAATATTACGTTAATGACAGTTGGTATTTGGTCCATTGGTCATTATTCTAATTCTATAGTATGACTTTTGACAACTTAGTTATGGATTGATATATATATATATTCACATATGTGATGATATGAACGGAAAGCAATTTAAAATGGTTGGTGCATGCATGCATGGTGGGTAAAGCGTATACCCATGTAAAGAAAGTTCGAAGGGGGCTTCTTCCTGCGAAAGTTGGCTGCAAGATCTTACAAATGTTCGTCAATCTTATTATAGACTCAAACAAGTCACCTTATTTAGAAGGGGCTACTTCCTGGAAAGTTTGGCTGCAATAATATTTTCCTCAGCTTACAAACTCAAACTAGTCACCTTATTCATCACCTTGTGAATCACGTTTGGTTATTATGACTCATTTTGGTTCATGAGTCACATCTTTTTTTTTTTTTTAATCTAATTAACTAGCTAGAAATACACAAAAATAAAACTATATTTGAATATTACTATTAAGAAGTATTCTCGTTATATATATGTACATTTTTATGAATAATAAGAATACTTATAATTATCCACGGTCTCCTGCTTTTTTTATTACCATCTAGAATGTTGAAAATATTTTTATTTAAATTTTAATTATTACAATATAAATAAAAATACACAAGTAATTTAACTAGCCTAAGTTTTAATCATATTTAAGTTATTTTTACTATTGCAATTAAACTCACTATTATACTTTTTTCCAACTATTGATCCACTCTTTCGATTTATAATTTTTTGCCCTATAAAAAAAATATGTGCCTTTTTATTAAAATATAAATATGTGTGTGTGTGACGAAGGAAAGGTTCACAAATATGTATAAAACTCTACATTTTATGAGGATTTTAGTTTTTAAGGTGCATCTCTTGAGTCACGTGATCCATGCAACCTTATTTCTCATTTTGGAATTAAATGAAATGTTAATATGTATATATATATACATTTTATGAGGTTTTTTACTTTTTAAGGTGCATCTCTTGAGTCACGTGATCCATGCAACCTTATTTCTCATTTTGGAATTAAATGAAATGTTAATATGTATATATATATATACATTTTATGAGGTTTTTTAGTTTTTAAGGTGCATCTCTTGAGTCACGTGATCCATGCAACCTTATTTCTCATTTTGGAATTAAATGAAATGTTAATA